>LNAC01000097.1:2972029-3035137 GCA_002007465.1 Ailurus styani | reverse complement strand
AAATAAATAAAAAAAAAAAAAAAAAAAGAAACAAATGATGCCGTCCCAGCGGGAAGACCCCGAGGAGAACTCGGCACACGGCCCCCGGGTGCGTCTGGCACTGCAGATGGGCTCACTTCCGTCACTGAGGGTTGGGTTATGTCTCACCGCAGTACCATCANGGAGCCTGCTTCCCCCTCTCTCTCTCTGCCTGCCTCTCTGCCTCCTTGTGATCTCTCTCCCTCTGTGAAATAAATGAAAAAAAAAAGAAACAAATGATGCCGTCCCAGCGGGAAGACTCCGAGGAGAACTCGGCACACGGCCCCCGGGTGCGTCTGGCACTGCGGATGGGCTCACTTCCGTCACTGAGGGTTGGGTTATGTCTCACCGCAGTACCATCGGGGGGGCAGCTTCATTTTTTTGAAGACTCCAGCTAGACTCCAGGAAGAGCCGTCAGGGGCTGCTCGTCTAGGCTGCGCGCTTTGGCGAGCACGCCCGGGGCCGTCTGAGGATGGCGACCGCACACGCACCTTCTGGTCGAAGCCATCGGGGGTCAGGTGGAAGCTGTGCAAGGGGACGAAGTAGCCCTCCAGAAGGCCCGTGAGCAGGACCAGGTAGACGCCGTCTGCAAACTACAGAGAGACACGTGGTGAGGCTGCCGGGCTGCACAGGGTGGTGGGGAACGTTCTGCATTCGTTCCAGAGAAGGAAAATGGTTTAAAGCAAGAAATCCATGCCTGGTTCAGGCGCGAGCCTGGAAAGACCCGGGAGCAGAGCATCTCGCTCGGGACAGGATGTGGGCACGCACGTGTTTGGGGTCGGACTGCGTCCACGTGGATCGGGCCGCGGCTCTAGAAGCAGGCAGCCCGGCCACAAGGCCCAGCCCCCCACTACTGACCTCGGGGTAACACCGGCTCCCATGTCTCGGGACTGGCATGAGGACCCAGTGAGAAGGCAGACAGTGAGCACCCCATCGGTGTCGGCTGCTGGAATGATCCATCCACCCGTGACCCGCCCTAGGGTCTGGGGTCTGCTGCCCTGTTCCACCTGCTCACTTTGTCAGCTGTCCGAGCACCTTCTTCTAGCTGTGCTCATGGTGCCAGAGGACACTTTCCACTGCTTGAGCCCCGGGGACCATGAGCCTCTGAGGTCCAACGAGAGGAGGCTTTAGTGTCCATCCCAGCCGGGCCCGGAACACCGGGCGGTGCTAGGTCAGAGAAAGGGCCGCGCTGCAGCCCTCAATCCAGACCCCTCTCCCTGCCACCTGGCCCGACAGCACCATCCGTCCACAGGAGTGGACGTCCACAGGAACCTAGAACCAAAGCCCCCACTCTTTGGCAGACAGCTCTCCCCCACCCCAGTAAGCCAGGGATCAGTTCGTCCTTTTAAAGATAAAGCAATGGACACCAGTGAGGGCAGAACAAGTTCGCCCGAGGGGACAAGAGAACCGAGGTGTAGACGGCACCCAGAGGCTGGGCCTCAGCCACCCCCACAGGGTAGAGGGGGCATCTCGGAGGGGCCGAGACTCGCTGGGGTCCACTGCATGGCCAGTACTTGTGAGGAGCCCAGCCTCTAGATGTCTGAAACTGTGTCGTCCAACATGAGTACCACCGGCTGCATGCGCCTACTGGAATCTGACATTTCTTCGTTTGAATGTTGCCGGTTTATTCTTCTTTGCTGCCATAAATATATATTACGTGAAGTCTTTATAACATTTTAACCATGTGTAAATATCCAGGTCTCTGGCATGAAGTCCATTCATGCCGTGTGCAACCAACCATCCATCCATCCATCCAACCAACCAACCAACCATCCAGCCAGCCAACCGCCAACCAACCATCCATCCAGCCAACCAACCATCCATCCATCCATCCATCCAACCAACCAACTATCCATCCACCCAACCAACCAATCGTCCACTCATCCATCCATCCATCCATCCATCCAACCATCCATCCATCCAACCAACCAACCATCCATCCATCCAACCAACCATCGATCCATCCAACCAACCAATCGTCCGTCCATCCATCCATCCATCCACCCATCCATCCATCCATCCATCCACCGAACCAAATGTCCAGCCAGCCAGCCAGCCAACCAACCATCCGTCCATCCATCCACCCAACCAAATGTCCATCCATCCATCCAACCAACCAACTGTCCATCCATCCAGCCAACCATCCATTCTAGAACTCACATCACTCTGCAAAACTGAAACTCCATGCCCATTAAACACCAACTCCCCAGACCCCTCCCCCAACCACTGGCACCCACCCCTCTGCTCTCGGCCTCTGTGAATCTGCCACAAGATTTATCCTTTTGTGTCTGGCATAGGCAACTTTTTTTTTAAGTCATGATAAAACCTAAATAAAACGTACCATATTAACCACTTTTAAGAGTACAGCTCAGCCTTGTTAAATACACTCATGTTATTACGTAACCCAGTTCCAAGACGCTTAAACTGAAGAAACGTTTAACAAAAATACAAAATTCCGCTCCTCAGTCACACCAGCCACGTTTCAGGTGCTCAGCGGCCACACGTGGCCAGTGGCTCCTGCAGCTGACACGTGCCGCCAGAACTCCTCCATCCCTACAGGGAAGCTCCCTTGGCCGGCGGGGTCCCCTGGTCTGGAAGACTTCTATGCAGGACGGCAGGACGGCCGTGAGGGGCTGGGCACCCAGGAGCCCTTCAGCTCCCCGAGACCAGCCGAAGGAGGACTTTATCGAAAACAGCAGCTCCTTCCCCCGTCCTAGGCCGGCCACCAAGGCCTCCAACTTAAAGATGCAAAGTCCAAATCACAAGTGTCCGGTATCACCAATTTGAAAGGGGAAGGGGAGCGAAGAAACAAAGAGCAAGGCAGAGGGACACTGTCCGAGGTGTCCTGCCGAGGACGGCTCTCTGGTACAGCGTCGCCCCGCTGACCCCGAGCCAGCAGCCGGCCCAGAGAAACCGGCTCTCTCGACAACACAGACCCATTTCCAGGCCGGCCGCGAATGACGATCCTGTCCCCATCACGTGCCCCGGAGGGTGTGGGAGCCCAGACAGGCGGAGAGCTTCTGCTCCCTGCCACGGCGTCCCAAAACCCAGCCCGGCCCCCCCGTGCACGGGGCAGTGGGAGATGAGGCTGCAGGGGAAGGCGTGGGAGGGAGAGGGGCACCCGGGAGAGGGGAGAGAGGGAGAGCAAGAGCCAAGCAGAGCACCTCGGCTGATGAGCAAACGGAGCCTCCAGCTCACACTCACGAGAGCACATGTTCGTCCTGAGTCGGGGGCGTGCCCTAGCTCAGACCCTCCCGGACGCCCCACGACTCCCACGGGACTGCCCCCGTCAATACCCAGCTCGTAAGGGCACAATCTCCATGAAGCCTCCCTGCTGCCCCCTCAACACGAGGAGAGAAGCTCAGAGAAGTTGAGTAACCCGCTCGGTATCACACAGCTAGGAAGCTGCCCAGAATATAGAAGTGGTTTTAAACACACACGTGTGCGCATGCACGCGCGCACACACACACAGACACACCCCGAGCAGGGCTTTGAGCCCACATCTCCCTGATGGTGAACTTTATAAAAATACCTCTTTTCTGCTGGACAGTGGTTAAAACCCCTCTTAAGTGTGGTGAGAAGAGAAAAAAGAAGACCCTGGGAACACCCAGATCCCTGCAAATTGAGGTGCGGACTCGGGCTGGCGTGCGGGCCAGCCCGGAAGTGAGAGTGGGGACGGCTCGCAGGGCCCAGGGTGTTCCGGCGGGTAAGGCCTCCCGGGCCCTCAAAGCATCACAGCTTTCTCGGAGCGCGTCCTGATGAAGCAAAGGCACCGGCGGCAGCCGCTGAGGGCAGAGAACACCTGCACCCCCGTCGTGAGGGGGGCTTCATGCAGCTGTGCGTTAGGACGGAGCAGGAGGCAGTCCTCAGAGGTGACCAGTACGGACAGACAGACAGACTGGGCAATGGAAAAAGGATGAGATGGAATCACGCACACAGACTCCACCAGAAAGATGCCGGCGACAAAGGACAGAAAGGACATTGCAAAAAGAGCCACTGTCGCTAACACAATTCACTTGTGCGTATAAGAGGTCTAGAAGACCCCACGTTGACTGCAGTCAGCTGGGTCTGGAGAGGATGAAGGGGGAGAAAGGCAAACTGTTAGGACACTTCCGGACCGCTGATACCCTAAACGGCCGGTAACCAGAGGCTAAGTGTGCAATGCTCGTAAACGGTGACAAACAATGCACAAATAAATAGACTCATTAAAAACGGTCCATTCGGCTTTCTAGGACCCGTGCCGTCTGTGATTAGCCAGCCACACGGAGGAAAGGTCCGGAACAAAGCCCTCAGCACAGTCATCTCTGGGCGTTGGGATTAGGAATGATTTTTGTTTTGCTTATCTGCATTTTCAGACATTCTACGATGAACCTGAATTACTTTTTTAATTAGAAAAGCAAATGAGAAAAGGCAAAGAAAGAGACAGGAATGGAGGCAATCACCCAGGGGTTTAAGAAGGATCAGCTGGGGGTTAGAGGAATCTGCACCAAGAACTCTAACAACTCGGAATTCGAGCACCCAGCTAATCCCAGGAAAATTATATTTTGTCTTTGATGCCTGCTGAGTGCTTGAAACATATTTTCACTCTGCGGCGGGAGCTCTGAGTGGGGTGGGGGAGTATACTTTATAAACTTTATACGCTTCCCACAGAAGAAATGTTTTGTGCACACTCACTGAACAGGTATCAGCGAGCACTCACGCAGGAAGCGTGGCGATGAACAGAAGCGGGGGGGGGCACGGAACATTCTAGACTGAAAGAATTGCACATGCCAAGGCCCTTCGGTGGGGGAGGTGCGAGGCCTCTGAGGGTATTAGGGTTGAGCTGTATCCCCCTAAAAATTGTTTTGGAGTCCCAATCGGCAGAACCTGTGAATGTGACCTTCTTTGGAAGAAGTCATTCCTGAAGTAATGGAGTTAAGATGAGGTCACCAGGGTGGACCCTGATCCAACACAACCAGTGTCCTTACTGAAAGGGGAAATCTGGACACAGAGGCCCACACAGGGGGACGGTCACATGACCACGAAGGCAAGGATCCTGGCGAGGCATCTACAACCCAACGGAAGCCCAGAATCACCAGCCAAACCCCGCAGCTGGGCGACAGGCCTGGCCCAGAGACGCCCTCGCAGCCTCCGAAGGAAGCAGCCCTGCCCACACGGCTCTGGGGCGCCAGCCTCCAGGACCGTGAGGATGGAAACTGTGGTTTAAGCCGCTCGGTCCATGGGACTCGGTTCCAGCAGCCACAGGAAATTAAGACAGAGGGCCCGAGAGAAGGCCAGAGCGGCCGGGCTTCCCTGTTCTGACTACAGGCCGGCCATTCCTTGTCAGATGAACAAGACGGCACCTGCCTTGTTCGTGCCATACCCAGACCGGAGAGCTGGCTGAAAACACGAGCCCAGAACACTGCTCACCTGGGTCTCCAGTTCCGTCACCTCCAAGTTCAGCTTGTTCAAGTGCTTGTTCACAAACGTGATGAGAGACTGTGAAGGAAAAGACACAGGAGCCATGAGAGAGAGAGGCCGCTAGCCCGCTCCCGTCCAACAGGACGGACCTGACCTTGGCCATCACCGGCTTGGTGAGACTCTCCCATCATCTCCTCTGTTTGCTAAAAGAAAAGTCTCAGGTTTTCTCAGCGACCCTTGGCTTTAATGGAATAATGCCTCCATCTACTATTCCCGCTGGAGAAGGAAACGCACCTCTCTGTCAGCAGACCTGATGGCCCACACACCTGTACGTGTGTAACAGTCCTCTAGGGGAACCATCAGCTCCCTCAAGAAGGATGAAACCGTCAGGGGGAGAGGACTGTGTTTTCAGAAGTGTCCTAGATGTAACCTAAATGACAGAAGGCTGACCCAAGGGGCCACATGCACCTGCTTTGGTAACCTTTGGGAAGCTTGAGCTCAGGGCGGGAGGGCCACCGGCTTCTCCTCTCCAGCCTGGGAGCCAGATGTGGCAGGGGGTAGGGTTGGGGGCACTGTTTGGAGGCCCCAAGGTGCCGTCACTCATGACCCAAGGATGCTAAAAAGGCTCCACCCCAGAAGGACCACTGGGAGGGTTCTGCCAGCCTTTTGCGACGTGCTTCCGAGAACTAATAATCTCACTGTCCCAGGCTGCGGCAGCATTTTCCAAAAGTGGGTTCCACGGGAATTTAATCACGAGGTGAACAAACAGATCTCACCATCGACAAAAAAGCTCAGAAAATGCTTCCTACCGAGTCCCCACTTGCAGAGTTCCAAGCCATGCCAGTGTAAAGGTCCTGAGAAGTCCTGCATTGAGAAACCTGTTCCGGGCAACGGTGCTAGACAAAGAGCTCTCTCCCCTAGGGCAGAGGCAGAAATGACTGCTGCTTGGATTGTACAGGGAGGTGGAAAGGGCATTCATCCTCCCACTGCCTCCGCAGGCGAGACGTCTACAGGCACTCAGCTCCACAGGCAGAGCTGAGTCTCGATTCCTTCTGGGTGAGAACAAGCCCTCCTGGCAGATCCCCCTGGAAGCTCATCATTCGCCAGCCCCTGACTCCACATGACTCCACAGACTCAGTTCTCGTGTTTTTTGGTGTGTGTGTGTGTGTGTGTGTGTGTGTGTGTGTGTGTGTGTGTGCGTGTGTGTTTCCATCGGTAGCCTACACGCAGGCTGCCTGGGCTGACGAAGGGCCTGTCCTTCGCGCTCCCGTGTGGAGGGAAATGGGCCAAACACATGCGCGGAGCAGCTCAGCCGGCAAAGGCCTGCCGGTGTACTGGGCAGGCTGCGAAGACAGCCTCGTGGTAATGAGGCCTGCCAGAGCCAGCAGGCTGACACACTTAAAACATGCCCACATTGAGAAAAAGCCTTGAGTCGGAATGAAGGGCCACGCTGGCGCCGGCTGGCTAATTCACTCGACAGAAGCGGGCGGGTGGGCAGGAAGATACCCGGGGAGCAGAGATGTTGAGTTAAAAGGCACTAATTTTATGCACTGTAGTTACGTTTTTGACTATAATTACACTTCAATCCACGTGGCAAACATTTCAGGATTTCAAACATGTTCCCACCTTCTTGCTGGCATGGAGCGCATGTCGTAGGGAGAGCCCGGGCACAGAGGGAAGCAGCGCAGCCCAGAGCTTACCTTCTTCACCACGCTGAGCTTGTCCGGGGCGTGGTCGAAGAGCGTGTCGAAGGCGTCGCGCTCTGCGTGGGCAAGTGGAGAGGCACAGGCAGGGGTGATGGACGTGTCCCCGCCTGTCCTGGGGACCAGGCAGCTCCTGACCCCCGGGATGTCCCGCCCCTGTGCTCCCCACCCACCTAGGATCCTCTTCATTCCCGAGGGCAGGTGCGGTCGGGAGCAGGATCCAGGAAAAGATGCTTCTAAGGCCGCCCCGCCCTGTTTCTATCTTGTGACATGAAATTCACGGGTAGCACTAGAACATCTTCCCCCGTGACATCTCGACTAGAGGCGTCCCAGGCCCACCCCTCTCCTTCCCCACCCTTCTTGCGTACCAGCAAGTCTCGCCGCCGCCTCTGAGCGCGTCTCCCGATCAGCACCGCTGCCAGACCCACACCACCGGCCCGGGACCCTCCCCTGGTGGCGGCTGCAGCCTCCTGCTTTAGCCGGCCTCCCTCCTCCACTCCCAGCCCTCCGATCCCTTCTCCCAGCAGGAGCACTGTAGACTGGATCATTTCTTGCCCCTCCCCATCCCTGCCCCCACCAAAACTCTCCAACAGCTTAGCACTCTAGAATAAAATTTATCCGCTCTCCCGTGGCCCACGGGATCCAATGGCCAGAGTCACTCCCCCCAACACACACCCCCTCCCTGACTTCGCTTCACCAACCGGCTTCCTGGCTTCTCCTCCATCACACGCCTACCACAGGGCCTTTGAACCTGCTATTCGGCTGCCACACTTTCTTCAGCTTGCTCTCAGATGTCACCTCCTCTGAAGGGCCTTCCGTGACCATCCACGTCTAGAAGTGTGCCCTACGCCCGCTACCTGTCCTCTGACCTAGTATACTTCTCAAAGCCCTTAATCGTTACTTGAGAGTACATCTTCTTATCATGTGTCTGCTGGGGAGTCGTGGCCGGCCCCTCAGCTCCGTGCTGGCTGAAGGCCCTGTCTCGCTTGTGCCCACCACTGCCTCAGAACAAATGAACAAACAGGAGACCCTGCTCCAGACTCTCTCTAGCAATCCTTCTGGGGGGGGGGTTGCCCCTCTGTGGGGGCCCCTGCAGGGCCTGAGCCAGCCTGTTCCCTCCTTCTTCCAGGTGAGCCCCGACCCACGCTGCTACACAAGGGCCCAGCTGTGTGCTCCAAACCATCACAGAATCAATCCCTTTCCTCTCCAACCGGAGGCCACTGGAGGCCAGGTCACCATGGCTCTCAGAGGCTAAGAAGCAGCCGGGTAAGTGCCTGGCTCTAGCCTGGTGTTGCTGCGGCGGGGGGGGGGGGGGGGGTTCTTGGAGGCAGGACAGAGCCCACTGCAACCCAGAGTCCAGGCAGGAAGACTGCAGCCTCAGAGTGGATGCAGAGCTGTGGGGAGTCACCGGTGGGGTCGAGTGGGAGAGGGAGGAGGGCGCCTGGAAGGCCCTGGGGCCCCGACTTCGGTCTTCCAGGAGCCAGCTGCACCCCCAAGGTGCCCGGGGCAACATATGCTCAGAGGACCTCAGCCAGCAGAGAGGCCCACTGTGACTAGCAGGGGCTTGAGGGCAGACCCCCGCGTGGAGTCCTGGGGGCTGGGGAGCCCAGCCAGATGGGGTGCGGTGGGGGTAGGAAACCTCCACTGCCTCTCTGCAGATGGCCAGGAGCCCAGAACCAGAGCTGACCCAGGGCCTGCTTCAGGGCTGCCCGGCCTGGCCCATGGACNGGCCCATGGACGGGGAGGGAGGGGGAAATCAGAGAGAAGGCAGGCTGATACCCAGGTCTCCTGGAGGAAGCGTCCCAGCCTTCCCCGCAGCCTGGCCCCAAAAGGAAGGCACTCAGTGTCCAAGGTCTTGGGCATGGGGAGGCAACTCACAGCCCCAGCCCAGCCCAGGGAGCAACCTCCTTGGCCTGGGGGGTGGGGAGAGGGAAGGTGGGAGACAAAGAGGGAGACGTGGAAGGGCTGTGTGTGTGTGTGTGTGTGTGTTTGTACGTGCGTGTGTGCACGAGAGCACATGTGGTGTGTATTTGCACACCCCCATGGGCGGCGTGGGCGTGGGCATGTACCGCGTGTGTGCACGCCCGCATGAGGGCACGCATGCATGTGCATGTGTGGTGTGTGTGTATGGCGTGCACGCACCCATGCATGGGGCTGCGTGTTCCCAGGGAGGACCACCCAGCTTACCCCCCACCCAAAGCCAGCAGCAACCGAAAGGCCTGACCCTGCACAGTGCCCCTCCTCCAGCTTTTCTACCCAGGCAGCTGTAAATTATTTTTATAATCATTTAAGTCAGATGAGACTCAATACGACAGCCTGCTAAGGGGGGAAAAAAAGCTAAATCTTTACAAAGCAAAACACAAACTTTAAATGCAGCTTGAGAAAGCCGTGTGAGCAGGAGAGCTTGACGTCAGCCGGGGTATATTTAGCTGGGCCACCGCTGGGCTCACAGAGCGAAGGCGTGCAGGGGAGCCACGGGACGGCGTGGACCCTGTGCCGCCTTCCCTGCAGCTGGGGCGCGGGAGTGGCATCGCCCAGCATGGCTGGGGAGCCTCGGCCGCGCCCCAGCGACCCACCTGCAAAGTCCCGGGACTTCAGGCCACGCGCCTCCTTCCCTAACCCTGTTTCCTCCTCCGTAAATGGGAGTGAAAATGTCCCCAGCTCACGGCTGGTGTTAGAATGAAAGACACGGCGCATCGAGGGACAAGCCCACTGCCTGGCAGGCGGGTCGCTGGGGCTTGGGCTCCATTCATTCGATGCCCCCTCTGACCCCCCCTCCCGAAGATCCCTCTGGAGGCTCTAGGGACAGTCACGCGGACAAACAGGGAGGGACACAGGCTGGGTGGAGGCAGATGGGTAAACCGAGGTAGCCAGAAAGGACAGAGGAAGGGGCCGAATCAGCCGGGACGGGCCAGTGTCTGCCCAAGCGCAGCCCTCACGGGTGTGAACTTCACGCCAAATAAAGTTCTTTTGTTTGTTTAACATTTTTAAAATATAAATTAGAATTTCTGGCGGGTCTGCAGGAACTGGAAGTTTGGCAACACGGAGCCCGCCTCCCCGCCCGCCCGGCGTCCGCGCACCGCCCATGGCAGTGGGGGAGCGGGCGCCCCAGTCCACCCCACCGCCGCCCGGCGCAGGGGCCGCGGGCCCGAAGACCACCCGACGTTCTAGCCGCTTCCCCCGTCTCCGTTCGCGGCCTGGTCCCTGGAGGCACCCCCGAGTCCGGGGCCCACGGACAAAGGGCCAGGGGACCAAGGGGGCGTCCCACGGGAGCCTTCTGCCGAGCCAGGGTGTGCTGGGGCGAGAAGGGGAGGAAGGGTGATCCAGACAGAGGGAACAGAAAGCGCAAACAGAAGCACAAGGAAGCCGGGGGAGGGCTGCAGACCTTGTGGCCTGTGAGGGAGGCTCAGGGCACCCGGGTCCCGCAGGGTGAGGAGCCCCGGAGGGGGGGGCCGGAGGGGGCCCAGTCAGGCTGCGGTGGGGGGGCGCACACGCTCGGTTGGCAGAGAGGGGGAGACCCGAGGAGGAGATGGGGAGCGGAGGAGGAGAGCTTCTCCCCGTTTCCCCCGGCTTCTCCCCTGTCCCGAAGCCCAGGGCGGGGGAGGGGCCGCCTGCGGAGGAGATGCCGCCAGCAAGTCCGTTACCATGGAGACCAGGCAGCAGCGCCCAGCTCCTCTGGGGAGATGGGCCTCCCAGCCCACCTTGGCCAGGCCAGCGATGACTCAGGGAAGGGGCGCGCCTCCGTGGGGTGGGGGGCAGGGCGACCCCTCCCTCCCGAGCTCAGAGAGCTCAGGTGAGAAATGAGCACAGAACAGGACCCCCTGGGAAACCCAGTGGGCAGACGTCAGCCAAGGAGGGTCCACCTGGTGTTCTGGAAGTTCCTGGAATGTGTGCAGCCCAGGGCTGCGCTGCGGGGGATGCATGCCCGAGGAAGACAGCTCCAGCCCACAGGATGCTTACAGTTCAAGGAGCCACGGGGGAAGGGGCAGACGGAGGGGCCGAGGGTCCCCAGGCCGTCCTGGCACCCCGCACCCCGAGTCTGCCAACAGCTCCCTGTGAGCACCAGAGAGCGGAGTAGAGTAGGCTGGGCGGGAGCGGGGCGGTCAGGAGGGCCTCCTGAGAAGGAGCTGAGGAGTGAGCCATGGGGGAATCCAGAGGGAGTGCAAGAGCTGGAGGGGGCCCCCTGGGGTGCTCTCGGATGAACAGGGTGCCACAGGCTGTGGACATACAGGGGGAGTGAGGAGGCCAGAGAGGAGGTGAGGGGCATGTGAAGGGGTGGCCTGAAGGGCTCAGAGGCCACCTCGAGGGCTGTGGCTTTGGCTTAAGCCAAGGAGGAGGGTAAGGAGCAGAGGGGTAAAGGGGTGCCTTAGGGAGCCTGACCCCAACTCAAAGCGTGAGCCGGGGACCAGGACCCGGGGGGAGGGACGAAGGTCCAACCTCGGTGGGTGGGGAGCTGGAGGGGCCCCGGAGGGTTCCACGGGAGAAGGGTCAGCAGAGGCTGTCAGTCTGGGTACCCAGGGGACCTCGGTGCTTGCGCCGGCAGAAGCCAAAGCCAAGGGCAGAACTCACTGCCCGTCACCTGCTCATAGCCTGCTCGCGTTTCGTAAGCACGGCGAGCCTCTTAAATAATACCAACCCCACCGGCGTCTCGTGGTTCCGTGGCCCCAAAGGCTCAAACGTCCCCCATGCTCGCCGGCACAGCAGCTGCGTCCATTTCTCATACTGTGACACCTGGCTCCTTCCCAGCGCATCACCACCCTGTGCCCCAGACCCTAACGCACTGTCCACAGGGCCGTGGGGTCTCCCGGCCCAGCTCCCACCCCCGGGCAGCGGCACACAGGCCCCCGCGGAACAGATGCTCCCCGGTCCCCCAAACTTCAAACTAGGCCTGTGCCCAACAGGGACGGGACACCGCCCAGAAAATCAAAGGCAATCGATGCTCTGACAGCCCCGCCCGGACCCAGGGCCTGACACCTGTCCCCTCCGGGAGCCCACACCAGCCCCGTTGCCTGCACTGCACACTGCCACACTACACCCTCAGTAACTAGACACGGCTGGGTTCCCTTTTCCATCCCTTTCTTTAAAATATCAAAGACACATAAAAAGGACCGAATCACTACTTAAAAATCATGAAGACCATGAATTTCCCCAGCCCGGCGTTAGGCCTATTTCAGGAGGTCTGGGGACATCGCCGAGAGCCACATCCCCTCTTGGCACACAAGCCGCAGTGGCATGCCATGGGCCCCTATGACACCCGTGAGGGCACAGGGCCCCGTGCCAGGCCCGTGGCTGACCCCGGGGTGGCACCCCTCCCCCCGAGGCCCCCACAGCTATAGGACGAGCTCCAGTCGGGCAGGCTCGAAGGGCACGCAGGAAAACTTGACTTCCACTTCCCCTGCTAACAGCCGTGCTCACTGCAGAACGTGGTATTTGGGGGTCGAGGGCTTTCTGTTTTGAAATATCCTCCGAAGCAATGAGCTTCACTCACACGGCCTCTGGCTGCGGCGGAGACCCAGGGGCTCCCCACCCCGGAGGGTTTAAATGCGATCCCCAGCTGTCCCGCCATCTGCCACCCCTCGCAGAGAGGGAGATGGGGTCATGCTGCTTGGCACAGGGTCAGGAGCAGCAGTTTGGGAAAAGTCACTGAAAACTAACGGAATAATCACCCCGCCACCCCCCTCCCCCCCCTGCAGCGGCTCAGAGAAGCAGACGGACCCCAGAGGGAGCTACTGAGACCCCACGGGGTCCTGCGGGCCCTGCACCCTGTGTGATGGTGCGTAGCCACACATCGGGGAGCTTCCTGCCACAGCCCCAAGTGCCAGTGACCTTGAACTCCCCACCCCACAGGTACTTACCAAAGCGACCCATCATCATCCTGCAAACAAGAACAGAGAGGGAAAGACAGCCGTCAGGGGGCGCTCAGAACACAGTGCAGTGAGGTCACGATGGAGGGAACCCCAAAGTTGGAGCCCCAAATTGCCCTGCTGAAAGGCTTTTTATAAAAACACAAATCCTGTCTTAACAGAGTCTCTGTCCCTCTAATTACCGACAGGTGCGTGTGTGGGTTTCTAAATGTCTGCACAAGATCAGCAGCAAGTGGTCACCTTCAGTTACACCACCCCCTTAATGCCATTTGGGGGGATTAAATCGTGGGCGCGATGAACAGGGAGAACGGTTCAGCAGAAAACAGGTCTTCGAGGGCCGCTGAATGGGAACCTTTGAAGTCTATGGGTGCAGATCACCCAAGGGTCCCACTGCGGCGAGCAAGCATGCTGTGCGTTCAGGGAGACACGAAACTTGGGGATCCTAAAGAATCACAGGCTGGGCCCTGATTCTAGGGCGGAGGCTGAAACCACCAGGCACAGAGGCTAGTCCCCCCACAAGGACTACAAGGACCCCATGCACAGGTCCTCCCCTTCACGAGCTTGCTGAGAGGCAAGGGGGTCTTTAGATCATCCCCACATCCCTCTAGACTGGATTCTGTAGGCTCCAACTTATTTAACAAATACTCTCTTGAGCAGCTACTATGTGCATACCACGCAAATACAGAAATAAACACCCAGTTCCCGTAAACCCCGTGGCCCTGCCCCATAAGCCCACATTTCAACACAGCCCATGTGTACCCGGTGTCACATATAGGAGATGCTATGGGAACTAAAAGGAAGCCAGCCACTCATGTTTGGCAAACAGGGAGGGCTTCCTGGAGGAGGGGACCTCACAGATGGCTCTAGAAAGAGATACGGAAAGGAGGCTGAGGCTAGACAGAAGGTACGGAGGATCTCTGGGGCTGAGGGTCGGTGGGCCGCCAGAGCGCCAAAGCCACACAGAGCAGGAAGGCCAGCAGCGGGTAGGGCAGTACTTTGCGGTTTATGCAGACACCTGATGATTTATTTATTTTTATTTATTTATTTATTTATTTATTTATTTCACAGAGGGAGAGAGATCACAAGGAGGCAGAGAGGCAGGCAGAGAGAGAGAGAGGGGGAAGCAGGCTCCCCGCCGAGCAGGGAGCCCGATGCGGGCCTCGATCCCAGGACCCTGAGATCATGACCTGAGCCAAAAGCAGAGGCATTAACCCACTGAGCCACCCAGGCGCCCGACACCTGATGATTTAGATGCACCATCTGATCCCCTATGGCCACACAGAGGGGGAGGGATTGGGGAGAGCATGCCCAAGGTTGGGGAGACCAGGCAGGAGGCTGGCGATCTCTCCCCACCCTGAGCGTGGGGCCACACGGTCCTTCCCACGAGCTACCCAGGCTGGAATTCACATTTCTCCAGACACGGCCTTTGTCACCAGCTAGACCACCAGCCCTTGTCTCAAACCCCTCTGCCTCTTAGTGCCCAGCACAGTGCCCGGGACACAGGAGGCCCTCGTGCCGGTGACTGCTGTGAGCTGTCGGGGCCATGTGCCCACCCGCTAGCTCCGACTCCAGAGCTACCAACTGTCCCGGCTGCCCTCCCTCAGGTCACCAAACCCTGCGGGAGACCGCAGGAGGTGGCCACGCTCCCTCCCGGGGCCGCAGGCCCGCCCCGTTGCC
Organism: Ailurus styani; assembly: GCA_002007465.1. Taxonomy (NCBI): domain Eukaryota; kingdom Metazoa; phylum Chordata; class Mammalia; order Carnivora; family Ailuridae; genus Ailurus; species Ailurus styani. The sequence continues at coordinate 3,020,475 of LNAC01000097.1, read as the reverse complement.
CGGCTGGCAGGCTCCCGGGGCCTGGCTGCCTCTCCCAACGGCAGGCAGTGCATCTCCCCCTCTCGGACCCAGGATGACCTCGTGACTTGCTCTGACCCCTGGAATGCGACGACACCGCGTGGGGGGGCGCGCGGAACCCTGAAGGCACCCTGGGAGGAAGGCCAGCTTCCCAAGGACGAGGCACAGGTGTGGGGAAAGAGGCCTGCCACCTGCCAGCACCAAGTGCCAGATGAACTAACACCTGCCCGGCTGAGCCCAGCCCGGTCAGACCCACAGCACCATCAGCAGATAACGGGACTGAGATTTTAAGCCGCGTGGTTTGGGGATGGTTTGTTACACAGTCATGGATAACCAAGACCCCCACTCCACACCCCATTCCCACCTCCTGCTCCCACACAGGCCAGGCTGGCCGCCTAAGGGCCACTACAGTGCCAGGCTGAGCACCTGGTCCCTCGTCCCTTGGGCCGCCCCTCCCCCGCCCCCACCCCCAGGGACGTGGAACAGACGTGCTGCCTATCAGCTCCCCAGTTCACCCGGCAGCTGCCACGCCAGGAGCGGTGTCCCATGTCAGCCTGGATCTGTCAAAGACTGGACGTGAATTGGTGACATGGTAACTAACCACTCCGTGGACAGAGTGGAAGTGTTCGCCGATCAATCTTTAAATTTTTTTTTTTTTTAATTTGACAGAGAGAGAGAGAGAGAGAGAGATCACAAGTAGGCAGAGAGGCAGGCAGAGAGAGAGGAGGAAGCAGGCTCCCTGATGAGCAGGGAGCCCAATGTGGGACTTGATCCCAGGACCCCGAGATCATGACCTGAGCGGAAGGCAGAGGTTTAACCACTGAGCCACCCAGGCGCCCTGGTTCGCCGATCAATCTTTAATGCTCTGTTTCATCTGGACCAGCTTCGGTGGACAGGCACAAACACAGTGAATTCTTAAAGATCCTTAACAGGGTGACGCGGGGGCTCCTAAAAGCTACATGCAAAAAAGACCATTGGATTTGCCACGTTCCATAGATTTGAAGGCTTTTGGACTTCTTAAAAGTTGCCCTCCGGCTTTCTCTCCGAGACGAGCGACCGTTCAGCACGCGCTCGAAGGGAAGTTCCAGCTCAGAAGTGCGTCCCTCTCCCACGGAGCCGACGCACGGGCGGACAGATGAGCCGGGACGAGGTCCCCTCACCATTCTGAACACCTCCTCCCCCCACCCACCATCCTCGAAGTTCACCTTCTAAAATAAGAAATAAACCTCCCAAGGCTTCGGAGAAGAATTCTGTCCTCGCACGGAAAACTTCGAAGACGCTGGCATATCCACCTCCAAAACTCAATGTTTTAAATTCCCCTTCACCTTTTCTTCCTTGTCAGAGACAGTGAATGGGATCAGTTACATTTTTACTTGCTTATCGTTCTCGGTGCCACTCCAGAAGAGATTTCGGGCAGCCTCAGTAAGTTCTAATTCCCGTGCCACGTGTGGTTTGCCTATTTTTCTATTTGGGAGAATTTCTCATTTAAATACCAAATCAAACGGCTCTCTTGCCCTTCCTTACAAGGAAAAAAAAACCATCTTTGAAGAAAAAGTACACACAGGTCATAAAGCTAGGACAGCGCTTGCGTGCAACCCTCCTCCTGGCGTTGAGGAATGAGCACGGAAGTGGGCCCCCTGCGTCCGTGCGGGCCCCCGGCTGGTGTCCACTTACTCCGTTGTTGTGGTCAGCTCCTCCGTGACGTGGCTGGAATGCAGCAGGCCTTCCCGCTTCTGCAAACCCCAAAATGAACAAATAAACACAAACACGTGGGCAGGGAGAAGGGACAGGAGTTAGGACATCAGTGGTAGGGCACTGAACTGTGTGCAGCCAGCCCCGGGGCCAGACCACCCCACGGACAGCATCCGAGCCACGTCCGTGGGGGCAGACTGCAGGGGACTGGAGGGGGTGACCCTTTTGGTGGCTGGAAACTGCCCCCTCCTTCCCATCCCCTCCCCCTCGGCTCTCCACGTTGCTCTGAGAGCTGGCAGCTGGGAGACGGAAGGGGCTCGGGAACCCACATAACATAGGGGAGCAGCCAGGATAAGAGCATACGCACTTGGCTAGGTAGGGTGCCCCCGCCAAGAAGTCACGTCCGTCCCGAACCTCAGAACATGACCTTGTTTGGAAACAGGGTGTTTGCACATAAAGCTAGTAGAAAAGAAGCCATAAGGGAATAGGGTAGGTCCCAAATCCAACAGGACTGGAGTCCTCATGAGAGAAAACAGAGCCCAGACACCCCGCAGGCACGGAGGGAAGAGTCCGAGTGACAACAGAGGCAGCGCCTGGACAGATGCGTCTACAAGGCTGGGAACCCAGAGGACTGCCTGCAGCCACGGAAAGCTGGAAGCAGGAAGGCAGGATCCTCCCTCAAGGCTTCGGGAGAGCGGGGCCCTGCCAAGTCCTCGGGTAACCCTTCCGGCCTCCCTAAAGGCGAGCGAACAATGTCTGTTGTTTTAAACACCCAGGCTGTGGCGTTTTGCAACAGCAGCGCAGGGACGTAACACTGTGTGTGTGACGGACGTCTCCGGAAGCCCCGCAGGTGTGAAGAGGCAGCGATGGTGGCCGGGTTGGGGGGCCGGGGATGGGGCGCTGCCTGCACGTCCCGGGACCTCAGGGTGGCTCTCTTAGTAGCCAGCTAATCCAACCACTGTAAGCCCCTACGCGAGCCCCTCGAGACACGGGGAACTCACTCCCCACGGGGCCGCCCCCCAGCCCTTCCTGAACTTGGCCTGCGGGGAGTCTCGCGGCTGCTTCCTGCGGGTGCAGAGCGACCACCCTGGAGCAGAGCGCCATCGGCGGCCTCCCAGACTCCAGGAGAGCCCACCGAGGGAGGGCCACAGACACTCGGCTCCCTCACGCCTCCGTGCACCTATGAGGCACCTACTGGATGCCAGGCCCAGGGCGAGGTATTGGACACACAAAGCTGGAGATTTCAGTTTTATAGCATAATCTCAGATTTCTGGGGAAATCACTGCAACTCGGAGAAATCAGGGGATCGCCCCAAGGCCACGCTGCCAGGTAATAAATAAAGTCCCTGTCCTCATCCCTCCCTCCTCGGACTTCCCTATTCCTTGCATCTCCCATCTCCGAATAGATAACCGGATGTGGAGGGACAGGCCCCAGGGTCTGGGAGGCGGGCTTCTGAGGCCAGAGGCCGGCCAGTTCCCAAGAACTGCCCCCCCCCTACCCGATTCATGCTCCTTCGGGTGTAGCTCAAAGAACCCTTCCGGAACCCGGGTCAGGCAGGAGGCACCGGCAAGTGCTTACCCACGTCAGTAAAGCTCTCTGAAAAGCCAAAAGATTTTCTTGGACCAAAGCGCAGGCCTGAAAGGAAATGCCTTGATTCCCGAGCCATACGGCGCTCATGGGGCCCCGAGTCTGACAGACGTGGGTTTGGGAACCACATGCCCATGTGTCCTTGGGAAACCTCTCCCGGCTGGCTGCCTCCAGTGAGCACCCGGGGTAACGGAGGGGGCAGACGGCTTTGGAAAACCGGGACCAGCCAGAGCCTTGCAGCCGGCAGAGGGCACAGGGCCGATAAGGGAAAGCATGGAGCTGGACATCGGGAGTGTATAGACGCACAGACATCCAGGTTCCGAGCTGGACATCGGGAGTGTATAGACGCACAGACATCCAGGTTCCGAGCGAAACCTCATCGGTCTGGCAGGAGAGCGGTGCTTTCGCAACCGGAGTGTTTTCCCCATTTGGTGTCCCCGATAGCCAGGGCTCAGGGCCAAGTGCACAGTAGGTGCTTCATGCACATTTACTGGACAAGACGGCAAACACAGAGCCAGGGCTGGGTCTGTCCCCTTAAACGGAGGGGACACGGCCGGAAAGGCTGCTCTGCCCCTGCCAGAGGGACCCCAGCGCCCGGGGACACTTCTCTAAGGGAAGCAAGAGAAATGAACCCAGGAGGGCAGCCGCGGGGACTGGCGGATACAGTGCAGAGCCATGCAGAGACAAGGATCCATTTCCTACCGCTGGTCTCAAGCCTCTCCGGTGAGTAATAAGCTCGTTCAAGAGAACTCAATTCCAACTACTTGGCTTTGGAGAGAAATCAACGTTCTTTTAAAAAAAAATCTGGAAAATTAAACCTCAATATGCTCATTGCCTTTGAATCTGCCTCTCTCCAAATCAGTGCCATTGTTCTGGCTCCAATCATTTGTCCCCAAGCCAGGGCGAGACACACATTTTGTCAAGAGGGGAAAATAGAAGGTAGCCTCTTGGGGGGCGGGGGAAGCAGCAGGGAGGGAATCCACAGGAGGAAAGCGTCCGCACACCCCTCTCGCCCATCGCAGGCAAGCCCACGCCCGATACTCACCCGCACGACCACCACCTGCACGGACACGTGTTCGGGCAGGCGGATGGGGGCCCGGAAGTGCACGGCCAGGGCCACGAGGAGGTGGAGAATGGCCGCCAGGTTCTTCCTGTGGATTGCTGGTTGGGGGAGGGAAGGGAGCTGGTTTAGCTCGGGTTCTGCAGGAACCGCCCCGAGCCCAGGTCCAAAAGGCAATAAAGACCGGACCCGAACGAGACCACAGAGAAAAACCGCAGCAGCGGGGGAGGGGGTAGCAGTGGTGGGAACCACGGGCCACGGAAAAATGAAGATGATGAGCGCCTTGTGTGAACTGAGTTCTCTTTTCTAATTTTTTTCCCTCTTGTTGGCTCTCAGGTGACATGTGCAACCACTTTCAAAAGCACAGCATTTTTAAAAGGGGTCAGCTGGGTGGTGTGAGAAGGCGACGGAGCGGGTAGGAGAGTGAAATTAGCACAGGGAAGGGAGAATTTCATGGAAAATGGGTCACCGTGGCCACTTAGCGGTCACAATAATGTGCCTTATGATGCCGGGCGCTGGGAAGCTCTCCCTCTGCCCTATCGACCGCCTGCACAAGGGAGACGAGCAAGGGCGGACGGCGCTCTGGGGGAGGCTGTGAACTCCCGCCCGGCCTCGGTCCCTGGCTGCCGTCCCCAACGCTCCAACTCTTCTCCAGTCCGCGGACGGGTGCGGTCACACTCGCACGCACGCAGGGCTTACAGCGTCCAAACACCCCATTCCTCCCCCACGGCGCCCACGACCCTCGAGGCAGGCTTGGGACCGTGATAGGTCTCGATGCCAAAAAACCAGGCACCCATCTCGGCACCGAAGCCTGGGGCTCATGCTCCAAAGCCCAGGGGCCCCTGGCAGTGGGGAGAGCCTCCCAGCCAGGCCCCATGCCCTGAACCGAGGATGCAGGGGGGGGGAGGGGTGCAGCCCCGACAAAGAACTTTCTGGCGTCCCTCACTTTAGTTCTTCACCTTTCTGGCGTCACGTCTTGGCTGGGAACACCATGATGTCACGCATTCATCATGCCAGCATGCTCCGTGACTTATCCCAGAGGCCGGCATGAACCTCTTCCCGAGGACCTTGCTGTTGGGGCCACGGGTACCTGGGGTTGGGTCCAAGAACCCCACAGAGCTTCTGTCTCTTTCCCCTGCCCCACCCGGCCAGAAACAAGGTCTCGCCTCTCTGAAGCATGGGCGGAATAAAGCCGATGACAGGCGTGACTCCGTCCCTCACGCAGGAGCGAGCTCCCAAGGGCAGGGACACTGGCTTTGGCCTGTCCTGGCCGCCTTCCAGAGAGCAACAGCAGGAACGGGCTTTGAACAAGCAAGTCCGGAGAGGCCACGATGAATGAGAGCATGGCAAGCCGAGGGGACAGGCCCGGGGTCCCCCGAGACCACTCACCGTCAACGGTCCACTGGAGCGCCCAGCCGTGGGGCCGCAGCAGGCCGTGCACGGCTTCCAGCACCGTCTGCAGCTTCTGCTTCTGCCCGATCTCGGACTGCGTCACCTCAGCCACGTTCAGCTTGCAGCCCCCCAGTTTTTCTGCAACGAGAAGGACAGGAGCCAGAGGCAGGGCGTCAGGAGACGTGGGAGGGTCTCGGGGCTGCCAGGTGACCCGGCTGCAAGGGGGCCGCTCCCCCACCCGGACTGGGGAGCAGATCATCACAGAGCCGCGGAGCTCCGAGCTTTCTAGTCCTCCGTGTTCCTTGGAAAAGTGCCCCCCTGCAGAAAAGGGTGTGTGGAGGTCGAGGCAGAATAGGAGGTGTCCCACTTGGGAACATTCTAGGCACATGAGATGGGAAAATGACGAGAGGTGCCCCTGGGAGGCAGGGAGGGGACCCGCAGGGACTCCAGAGATGGGGCCGGAGCAGAAGAGGCGGTGCGGTGGGTCCCCTTTCTTTCTAACCAGCAGGACCCCGCGACAAGGGTGGCGAGATGTTCACAGACATGGCCACAAATGACTTTATCCCCGAGAGCGAGCCAGAAGCAACTTGGAGGACCCCCGACAAGAACCGCCCCACCTGCCACCGACCCCAAGCCCAGCCTCGGTGGGAGCTCCGCCCGCTTCCCTGCCGCACTGGCCACCCGCCTGCTAAGGGGCAAGGTGAGAAGGGGCTCTAAGACCCAGCGTTCCTCCTGATGGGATGTCTCTCCTCGGCAAAGCAACAGCAGCAGCACCGCAGAACCCGGTGACCTGTTCCCCGGGAGGGTGACCGCGCTGCCCGACACAGAGCCCGGCCGGCCGCGAGCCAGGACGTGCTGCTGGCCGTGGCACCAATGGGAGGGACAGCATGCAAGCCGCGGAGTCCAGGCTGGTCACGGCGGGGCTCCTGCTTTGCAGGGGGTCCCCAGCACAGCTCTGTGCACGGCATTCTGTCTGGAGCCCCGCTGACTCAACATTCCCTCCCTGCAACCTCCCCTCCCTCGATTAGAACAAGAGCAAGCCGCTTTAATACTCCCTCCGGGGTCACATCACCGTGGAGCAATGCCTGTGGGGCTTGGGATGCTCCTTCCTTCCTTCCCTCCTTCCTCCTTCCCTTCGTTAGCTCACAAAATAGTGATGTGAGCAACTTCTGTGCACCAGGCGCTGTCCTAGGGCTGGATGCAGCACAGACAAGGGGCTCCCCAGCGGGAAGGCGGCCTCCCCACCATCACGTCGGCTGGCCGCCGTGAGGGCTAAAAGCAAAACAAAGCATCTCAACCAAATGCATCCTGCAGGGGCTAGAAGCAGTTGCCGTTTATGTTTTGATGTCCCTCTGCATCAGACAGGTCCCAGCTGGAGAAGCCACAGCTGGTCCATACAAACACCCTGCAAATACACAGCAGGTCCCCCAGGTGTTCCAGGGTGGAGTGAAGGGTCCTGGGGAAGGAAGGAGGGTTACAGAGCCGGGTGGTCCGAGACCCTCACCTGCCAGGAGACGGGGAGCCCGACACGCCCCTGACGTCCCCTCCGCCAGGCAACCCCGCAGACAGTGCAGCCTGAACATGGCCGGGATACCCAGGCTGGAGGAGGAGGCGTGAAGGACAGCGGACGGAAACTGTACCGGCCTGCTAGGGGTCCGGGAACAGAGCACCACAAACCGGGGGCGTAAACCGTGTAAACGCACTTGCTCTCAGGATCCTGGAGGTTAGAAATCTGAGGTCAGCGGTCAGCAGAGACAGCCTACCCCGAGGCCTCTTTCCCCAAGTCCTCACATGGCTGTCCCCTTCTATGCCTGTGTCTTGAACTCCTCTTCTGAAAAGGACCCCAGCTATGGGTTTAGGAACCACCCCCCAGTGACCTCATTTTAACTTAATAACCTCTAGAAAGACCTTGTCTCTAAATACAGTCCCATTCTGAGGTTCTAGGGATTAGGATTTCAATTTAGGACTTCTGGGCAGGACACACACACACACACACACACACACACACACGCACACACACTTCAGCCGATGACAGGAACCGAGGCTGGGTGTGCCTGGCTGGTTCTGCCCCGTGGGAGAGGATCGAACACCTGGCTGTCCGCATCGCCCACACCACTCTGCCTACTGATGGGCTGCAGGGGCAGCTCCGGGCTTTGCTGCGGCCAGCCCCTGCCTTCAGAGCGCGGAGAGGGGCCGAGGAAGCTGGGGTGGGCCTCAGATGGGCAGGCAAACGTGCAGAGGCTGAATGCGGGGCCGTGGACACTCCTTGTGCAGGAAGGGCCCGCCTTTTGTAAGGAGAGGGGAGCGCCAGGAGTTGGAAGCAGGACCGCAGTCGGCCCGGGAGCCCCTGGGACCCCAGCAGCCGCACCCTCCCTCTGCCCACAAGCGGCCCACCTTGCGGAAGGGTTCCACCCACCAAAACCTGCCACGGGGCCATCGGCAGCTGCTCCCAGAGTCTGTTCTCAAGAAGAGGGACCCGCCCGGGGTCCCACTGGGGACTCACACTCAGCGATCTCACACGGCCAAAGCCAGAGGTCCGCTCTCTGTTCTCACTCCCACCTCCCTGAAACGGCCTTCCTCTACCTGACCCCAGGGAGCACTCGCCTGGTGCCTCCTCCTCACGGCTGGACCCTTCTGACTCCTTCACCGGCTCCTCCTCTTCCTCACCCCTTCCTGACCACGCAGGGCCCCAGCCACACACCTGTCCCCCTCCAGATGCACGCAAGTCAGCTCCGGCCATGGCCCTCGGCCACAATCTCCTTCTCGGCGTTGGCTTCTGCCTCTGGAGACAGTGAGGAGCCCAGCGTCTAGTCCACACGGGTGTCACTCCTGCTAACCCCGCGGACCACGTGCTCACACAGGTCACCGCTCCTCTCGTCAGCGTGACGACATCAGCAGTGAGCGATCAACAACCAGACAAGACGCGCTGACTTTCTGCTCAGACCCAGATATTCTCTTCCACGGCTCTCTTCCTCCAACAGATGAGTGCGTCACCCCCCTCGACAGATGAGAGACTCTAGAATCGCCTGATCAACTACTCAAGTAAGACCTTCACACGGGACGGAAGGCAGCGGCTCGGAGACACAGAGGCTGCCCGAGTGAGAGTCACCTTCCGGGACGCTCTGCGGGTAACACGGCCGACGTGCGACCACGGAAAGTCATGCAGCATCGGAGTGCGTGTGGCAGCTGCCAGCTGAGGAGGGGACCAACGGACGTGCCTTGAGGGGCGAGAATTCTTACCGGATGCCTGCTCTAAGGATGCCCCTGTCACTCATCACCTGGAAGGCACCGGCATCATTTACAGGCAAATTCGGGGCCCGTCTAGGATCCGGTGACAGGACCAGGGTCCCCACCCCTGCTAGAACTCAGGCTTACGACACAATTTTTTCAAGCAGTTGGGTCAAAGAAGCCACAGGGGCGTGCAAAAGCATCGGAAGGAAAAACTGGAGTGCGACATTCTTAAGTTTGCTTCTGAAAATGCTAGGAAGTACCTCCCTCCGGCAGGGAGCCAGGCACCTGCTGGGGGGCCCGTTTCAATAAGACAGCGGTGTCACCCCCGGCCAGCTCTTTGAGTCCAAGGGCCGAAGGAAGCTCAGTCCTCACCTCAGACAAGGAGGACAGCTGGTAACCCGAGTAGTTCCTCCATCGGAAGAATCCTTGCTGGAGGATCCAAAGATCTGTGCGCTCCCCACCCCTCCTCTACTGAAGCGTGGGTCATCACGCATGACCGGTGTGACGACCCCGAGGGCACCGTAGCGCCCAACAGGGCTGAGGATGACCCCGGGAATGACACCACCAACATGACAATCGAAAACACCAAAACTCCGGCCGACGCTTTTTTTTATCCACACATAATTCACGTACAGCGTTAGATTCGTTTCAGGTGTACAATATAATGATTCGACCTGGGAGCCTGGGTGGCTCAGTGGGTTAAAGCCTCTGCTTTCAGCTCAGGTCATGATCTCAGTGTCCTGGGATCGAGGCCCGCATCGGGCTCTCTGCTCAGCAGGGAGCCTGCTTCCTCCTCTCTCTCTACCTGCCTCTCTGCCTACTTGTAATCTCTCTCTGTGTCAAATAAATAAATAAAATCTTTAAAAAAAAATAAAATAATGATTCGACCTGATCGCCACTTTTAATACTAAACAGGCGATAATGATTACCAACCCCAATGACGTTTCAGATTTCGGCTTGTGCCGCGGAGAGTCACGCCAAGATGGAGACCCTTGGCTCAGCCAAATCCGGAGAAATTCTTAGCCATGTGGCATTCGGCCAACTCATGAATCTGGACCGTCCTCTCCAGGGGACAACCCCGGGGCACCACGGCGTGAAGCAGCGGCTCTGTGCTGCCGAGCCCTCCACCGTCACCTGGCCACCGACTCAGGCAGAACGGGCCCCGGCGCCTACAACACCCACCTCCTCATTCCCAACCCCCACCCCCCTCCCCAGGGGCTCCTGGTTCCCCAGCTGCTCAGGGACAAACCCGGCTGTCACATCAGCCCTGACGTCGGCTCCAACCTCCAAGATCTCTCCCCCAGGTCTGAATGTCCCCCCTAGTCTCAGTCTGATACCGGGGCTGCCAGAGCAGCCTCCTGCCTGATCTCAGCTCCTGCTCCCAAGCCCGCCCCTCTGCACCCAGAAGCCCAGGTGACTTCGTAAAACGCTTAGCTCAGATCATGTCACAGCCCTGCTCAAAAGCCCTAGCGGCCTCCTGTCACTTGGAATAAACGCCTGTCTACCAGGGCTGGACGTGATCTGGCCTCGTCCGTCTTCCCAGCCCCCGTCCAGCCCCCCACGACCCCTCTCCCCCACCTTCTACAGCCTCCTTCCACTGGTCTTTAAACACTGCAGACTCTTCCTCACTTCAGAGTCTTGGCCTGGAATGTTCCTCCGAGGCTGGTGGTGCAGATGTCGGCTCAGATGTCCCCTCCGCAGACGGCCGCCCCCAGCGCCCAGACCCTCTGCACCCCGGGACCCTCTGGCTTCCTTCCTAGCACGTGCCACCCTCTTAAAGCACCTTTTCTCTCTTTCTTCCCTCTGCCAGAATGAAGGGGCACAGGTGGGCGAGGGGACCCCTCCCTGTTGCTACCACTGCATCCCCAGAGCCTAGACCCACACGGGCCACAAGGTGAATCTTCATCCAACAGAGCAACGACCCAGACAAGCACGACTTTTCCCTCCAAAGGTACTTTTAGAGGACAGGCGGAGTAAGGGCGTGACATGTGGCCATCACCCATTGCGTGTCTTTCCGGGCCAGTTACATGAGGCCGCTCCCTCCCCACCTCCCCTGCAGGAGGGCTGGCGTGCAGAGGAAGTGGCTCCATCCTTGCCCCACCTCCCTGGCCCCACGGGAAAGTTCTGGAAGCTGGGCGTGGCCTGCTGCAACCCGGGAGCCGCCACCTGGAGCGTGGGCTCCGAGCTGCGGCTCCAAGGCCACCCAGAGGACGTGTGGCCCAGGCCACCTTGCAGAGAACCGAGCGGCCCCTTGCTGGGGATGCCCGCGGACTCACCCAAGAGTTTCTGTAACACCTGGCCGTCGTAAAGGTCCTCCTCCAGCTGCTTCACGATGATTCTCTCCTCCACCAAGACGTCATTGATCCAGTCGATGAGAACCTGCGGACAAGCAGCGTCAGGGCCTCGCTCGCCACACCAGGCAGATGAGGGCACCGGCCAGAGCAAACCCGAGAACGGGGTGCCGCTGGGCGCCGAGACGCACCCGGCTCAGCACCAGGGCAGACGGGAAGGGGAAGACGCAGCCTCGGCTGCCGGACTTCCCGTGGGATTTCACGAGGGGACAGGCAGAGGGCCGCCACCGCCGTGACGCTGGGCATCCTCCTGGCGGGAGCTTGGGTGGATGGGGCCGCTCTCGGGAAAAGGAAACGAGGATCCGTGTTCACTGTGGCTTGGAGGAGGAGGGAGCGTGTGTCACACCAGCCACACCGCCCCGTGCGGCCCGGGACACGACACGTGGCCCATGCGACATCCATCCCTCCTCTCCCATAGGATCCACCCCAGAGCGGCTCCCGTCCCCCTGAGCCTACGCCCTGGAGAGAAGGCGGTCCCAGATGGCCTGTGATTGACAGCTCGGAGCCCCTCTTCTCTCTAACAGCTTTACGGAGACAGAATTCACATCCTATACAATTCACCCTTTCAAAGTGTGCGATTCAGGCGTTTTTAGTCTTCACAGAATGGTGCACCCACAGCCCGCAGCAGGTCCTCCAAGCCCTCTTTCCAGCCACTCAGCTCTGCTCGCGGTCTGTGGATTCGCCTACGCTGGATATCTTGTGTAAATGCATTTTCACGCCAGTGCGATTTCCTATAAATTTCATATCAATTGTATTTTATATAATACGGATCTTTTGTGTCTGGCGTCTCTTGCTGGGCATGATGTTTTTGGAGCTCATCGGCGCCGAAGCACGCATCAGAGCTTATTCCCTCCCGTGGCAGAATGACATCCCAGCCCACAGATCTGTCACGTTTCGCGGGTCCACTCGTCACAGTTCGTGGGCGTCTGTGGCTTTGGGGAGTCATGCTGCCAGGAACGTGGGGGTCCTGGTTTTCACGTGGACATGAGCTCGCTTCTCTAGGCCAGCCTCCCGCCGGAGACTTTTCTTGGCAAAGTTTCCATTCCCTTTCCCGGCGACGTATCGTAAGAGAAGACCGCTTCAGCCGTGAAAAGATCTATGGAGAAACAGGATTCTGCTCGGCCAATCCCACTCCAGCCACGAAATAAAACGGACGCCCGAACAGACTCGATCAAAAAGAAACAGGATTTTCCTGTGCAGGCAAAACTAATAAAACTAAATAATTGGTCTCAATGACCTCCTGGAAATGGGACTTTATTGCCCCTCTCAAAGACGAACAAAAGGGCATAAGTCCAGAATATCGTGTTCTCTGTCACCCTTTGAAACAGATGTAACCTGCAAAATTGGCCACAAGGCAAATTTCTGTGAAGCATCTTCTGTTTTCCCACTAACTCAAAAATATTAAATCAGACACACCGTCTCATGAAGAATAGAAGAGAACATAAATTAAAGGCAGGTCTGCAGGAAGAAAGAAAGAGGTGAGCAGCTCTGCGGCGTTCTGGTTCGCCAAAGCCATCCTGAAAGGTCAGCAAGACCAGCCAGCCACGGTTCTCCCACCCCATCCCCCACCTGCTCCCTCCCTCTTTCTCCCCAGGGCCAGCTGCCTGGGTTGGGAGCCTGGCCCGGGGTCTGGCAGCCGGAGCTCACCCCCATCCCGCCTTCCAGCACTTTCCTCCACAGACACCACGCTCGCCCCGCTTGGATCCTCCTCTCTGACCTCCCTTCCAGTTCCCTTGGGAAGTCCTCCTCGACCTCTGCGGGCATGTCTCTGAGGCCTCGCCCTGGACAACTTTTCTTCTCGCTCTCCACTCTTTTCCAAGGTCAGCTCAAGCCTTCCCACAACTTCCAACCCTGTCCCCGAATCAGAAAGCCCTAAGCATGCAGCCCCACCTCCACGATCCTGCTGCTCAGGCATCCCTAAAAGTATCTCTGGAAGAATCGCCTCCCTCCAAACCTGCTCCTTTCCTAGGAAAGACACAGAATGCCATCTACCAGTGTCAAGAGCCTGGACTTCACTGCTCACCCCGCTTCTGCCCACCTCATAACTGGGTCCACTTTTCACTCTCCTCTTCACCATCCTTGACTAAACCACCTCCCTGCACCAAGGCCACTTCCAACTGAGCCTCCTGCCTCCTTGCTGGTGTTCTTAAGAACCCCAAGTTCCTCTCTGCCTCAGGACCTTTGCACATGCCCTTCCTTCCAGCCTGAACACATCTCTCTCCCCCATCACCTGGCCATCTCTCACTCATCCCTCAGGTCTCAAACTTCCCTATCATTCTCTGACTGTCCCGTCCCATCCAGGCCACGTGCCCCATTACCCTCTCACCACACCCAAGCACCGTTTCCCTGAGCCTGCTCACATTCATGTAATCATCTTCCCCAACCGGACCCAAAGCTCTCTGAGGGTGGGAACTATGGCACCAGTGGCTCCGTCCCCTACACTCAGGGCTCACTGCCTGCCAGATGCACCCACCAAGTTAATCAACCAATTCACTGAGCACTCACCATGTGCAAGACTCTGGAAATAAACAAGACAGATGGGGCCTCTGTTCTGACATTCTAATCCGACGTGAAAAGATACACAAATGCACACACCTTCGGCTGTGATCCATGTGAGAGAGAAAAATAAGGCAGGGTACAGTGGAGAAGCCTGACAGAGACACCTAGCCAGGCGATGAAGGTCGAGGGCCAACAGTGTACTGTCACGTGGATGGCAGGTGCCCTGAGCTGATACGATGGGGTGAGAAGGGCCCCGTATCTCTCCGGTGTTCCTCCTGAAACCTATTACCCCGCTGTAATCTGGAGAAAAACATCCGACAAATTCCCAGAGAGGGGCATTCTCCAAAATTCCTGATCAGCACTCATCAAAATGGGCAAGGTCATCACAAACAAGGAAAGCCTAAGAAACTGCCAGAGCCCAGAGGGGCTAAGGAGACATGATGATGAAGTGTCATGTGGGATCCTGGATGGGGTCCTGGACCAGAAAAAGGACAGTGGGGGGAAAACTAAGGAAATCTGATTAAAAGGCGGACTTTGTTAACAGCAAGGTATTAATGCTGAACGAATGTGCCACGCTGACAGAGAATGTTAACAGGAGAGGAAATCAGGTGTGGGTTTACGGGAACTCTCTGCACTCTCTTTCGCTGTTTTTCTATAAATTTAAAACTTGTTCAGAAAATAAAGTCTATTGAGAAAAATAAGGCAGGGTTTGGGGATAGGGAGGGTACAGTGGCCATCGGGGACCAGGAGGTCAGGGGGCTTCCTGGAGGAGGCGGCATCTGAGCAGAGATACACCCAGACCGGACAGAGGGCACGGGTGGGGCAGGAACAAGGGTTAGAAGTGACCCTGGGAAGGGGCAGGCGAAGAAGGCGGAGGATCAGGAGATGGAGGGAGACAGGGAGTGGTAGGCAGGTGCTGGGACGTCTCCAGGGTGCTGAGGTCTCAGGAATGGTGTGAGAAGGTCAAGGGCAAGACCCGTGCCACGGGCTGGAGGCACCAATGAGGAAGAGGAGAACAAATAGGGGGAGACAGTCCAAGGAAGGAGAGAAAGGTCTAGAACCAGCTGGGAGCATCTGGAGCAGGGAGGACATCTGCCCCCTCTTGCCCTGACATCCACGGGGGGAGGCGGAGACCCTCGGAGCCATCCGGACCCCGCCCCCCACCCTCCCAGGACCCCGGGTACACAGCTGCCAGGTTTCACAGGAAGACCTGCCCCATCCCTTTGTCTCCCCCCGGCCACCAGCAACCTGGCTTCGGGCGCGAATGCCCTCCCCCTCGATCCCTTAATCCCCCAGGGCTCTACCGTGGTCCTTTCATCAGCAAGTTTACAGCGATTATAGGCGCCAAGTGACACTATTCCACTCACCAGCTATTACCAAGCCCCTGCCTCCTGCCCGGCGGCGGGGGGTTAGAGGTGTCCCCCGACCTCCGGGAGCCGACGCTCCAGCTGGGAGGTGGGCAGAGATGAATTGGGAGCACGAGCGGGGAGATGGCAAAATCGAGGCCGTGGAGACGCAAAGCTGTGCCCCTGACGTCTTGGGGAAGGTGGGGGCGTTCAGGAGGTGAACCCATAGCGGGCAGGGCAGGAAGGTCAGGTGCCCCAGGGAGCCCAGCTACAGACACATGGCCTCCATCGGGGCTGGAGTCTTGCCAGAGTCCAGCTCCTGCAGGTCCAGGGGTCCCCGAAGGAAAGGATAGTCCTAATGTTATATTCTGATTAATAATGCATCATCTATGATTAACAAGCCTAACCTATTTTAGATATTTTCTGGCACTATGTATCATTTGAACTATAAGCCATTAAACGGGAGGGGGACAAATGAATGTTTTACCCGTTGCGATCTCCTTGCCTTGCAGGAGGATGGTGCCCCATGCCTCGCAGAGGGGGTTCACGGCTTCGACCACGCAGACGGCTTACATCAGAGTCTCGGAGAACCACCTCCTCCCCACGCGGCTGCTGCCCGTCCAGAGCACAACTGCACAACTGCACAACTTTCTCCGGACGGGGGAGGGGATGCTTCTTCTCCCCGGAGACCAAGAGACCTGGAACGCCCCCAGTGTGGCTCTCTAAGGCTGACCGACCACCCGGACCCTGAGCCCACTCCGGAGCCACAGAACTGAGACACCTGCGTCTACGCACCCCCACCCCCCGGGAGTGTGTTTGGGCCACCTGATGAGACTTACTGGTGTGAATTTTTTGCAAAGTGTGTCATTTAAACTTAAGGGATAAAAATGAATGCCAGGGATGGCAGCTGCTACTTTAGCCTCCCCACAGCACCCAGCAAAGCCCCAAGCCCTAAAGGGGTCATAAGTACCAGGTGAGTGACTACTAATAACGTTCCTCAGGTTGTCTGTAATTTTTGGCTACTGGCTTTAAAACTATTTTGCAGGCAGAATTTTAAAATGCCCCCCTAAGATCCCAGCCTGCTGTGCACAGACCTCAATCATCCCTGGGGCTGTGCAGATGATGGTTTGCACCCCATGATGAGGCTATTATGAGGGCCCAGCTGACCCCAAGAAAGAAAGATCATCCAGGTGGGCCTGACCTAAGCACATGAGCCCTCTGAATCTGGATCTAGAGGTCAGAGACCACAGGCTGAGAGAGGGGAAGCAGAGGGGAGTGCCTCCGTTGCGGGCTCGGAAGGCAGCAGAGCCCACCTGGAGAGGAGAGGCTTCTAGGGGCAGAAAGTTGAATCCTCCCTAGAGCCTCCAGAAAAGAACTCAGCCTGGTGTCACCCGGAACAGAGAACCCAGCCATACCTCTGACCTGCTCAACTGTGCCCTGATCAACAGATGTTGCTTTAAGCAGATGAGCTGATACTTAGTTACACATCAACAGAACACTAATACAAAGGGCATTTGCTATCGCAAGTTTAAGCATCAGCCTCCTAAGCAAAAGCACCACCGCCACCGCCTACAAAACCCAGTGTGCTGCCCAGACCTGGGGCCCGCGCCTGAGGCCCAGGACCCCCCACCCCGAGTTCTAGCTGTGGGACCTGGAGCCGCTTAACCTCTCTGGTCCTCAGAGTCTTCGTTAAAAAGAAGGCCAAACAATTTCTACCCGTGTGTGCCGCGTGACCCAGCAATTCCAGTCCCAGATGTTTCTGCTGAGGTACTAATCCAAAAGTGCCCCTAGACATTTACTAACTCTGGAACGACTCCAAATTTTGTGTAGGAAAAGCTATATCCACAGAAGACAAAGCCCGAAGGGACACAGATAAAAGAAAATTATCACTGCCTTCTGTTTGATTTTTGTCTTCCAGGTTTTCAGCAGTCTCTGCTGCTGTGGTAGTTAGAAAAAGTAATAATAAATACCCTTTAAAAAAAATCACTATCCAGATGGCTTCTTTGCAGAAATTGACAAGCAGATCCTAAAACGCATATGGAAATCCAAGGGCTCCCAAATAGCCAAAACAATCTCGAAGAAGAAGAAAAAAGTTGGAGAATTCACACTTCCTGATTTCAAACCGAACCAAAAAGCTATGGTAATAAAAACGCATGGTGCTGACACAAGGACAGATACAGAGACCAAGAGAATGCAACCGAGAGGCCACCGATCGTTCTCCCGTTACAGTCTACCGAGAGCAGTGACGATGCTAATTCAACCCGGCAAATGGTGCTGGGGAGAAATGGGTGTCCACGTGCAAAGAACACACCACGCACAAAAATCACAATCAACTCCAAGTGGCTCGAAGACCTCAGTATAAAAATGAACACTACAGAAGTCTTAGAATGCAGAGCAAACCTTCAGGAGCTTGGATTAAGTAAGGATTTCTTAGCTAGGACACCTAAAGCACAAACCACAAAAGAAACAATAGATAAGCCAACTTAAGACCAAATACTTTTGTCCTTCAAAAGATACCAGCAAAGGGGCACATGGGTGGCTCAGTCAGTTAAGTGTCAGCCTTCGGCTCAGATCAGATCCCAGGGTCCTGGGTTTGAGCCCCTCATCAGACTCCCTGCTCAGCAGGGAGTCTGCTTCTCCCTCTCCCTCTACTCCTCCCCCCGCTTGTGCGCGCTCTCTCTCTCAAATAAATAAATAAAATCTTTTAAAAAAAAGAAAGAAAGATACCTGCAAGAAAGTAAAAAGACAGTCCACAGAATGGGAAATGATTTTGCAAAATCCTTCAAGAAAGAGCTTGTATCTAGAATGCGTAAAGTACTCTTACAACTCAACAATAAAAAGACAGCCAATTTTAAAATGGGCAAAAGATCTGGAGAGGCATTTCTCCAAAGAAGCACACGCATGCTCGATGCATGAAAAGATGGTCAACGTCACTAGCAATTAGGCAAATGCAAATCAAAACCGTGGTGAGATACCATTTCCAAGCGACGAGGGTAGCTATAATTAAAAAGACATACAATAAAAAGTGTTGGCAAGGATGTGGAGGAACTGGAACTTTTTCCCATGTCGCTGGCAGCATGGAAAATGGTGCACTTTGCAGAACAGTGTGGCAGTTTCTCCAAAGGTTAAACACAGAATTATCATCTGCCCCAGCCATCCCCACCCCCGGGCAAGCACCAAAAGAGAATACTGAAAACACGTGTCCATGCAAAATCTCATACACGGATGTTCGAAATATCCACTGCTCAAAACAGCCAAAAGGCAGAAGCAACCCAAGGCCCATCAACAGACAAAGGGGTAAGCACAGTGTGGTCTAGCCACATGGTGGAATATTATTTAGCCATAAAAAGGAATAAAGGACTGACATCTGTTACAACATGGAAGAAACTTCCAAACGTGACGCCAAGTGAAATTAACCAGTCACAAAAGGTCACATATTGTATGATTCTCCTTATAGGAAATATCCAGAATTGGCAAGTCTACGGAGACAGATTAATTCCATGGAGATGGAGCGGCTGCCAGCAGGGGGAGGGGGAAGGAATAGGGACCGACTATGGATGGCAGTGGGGTTTCTTTCGGGAGTGATGAAAATGTTCTTAAATTGATAGAGGCGACGGTCACATGACGTGGGGAGGAGATGAGTCAGCCCTGCACTGGATGGTGCGTGGATTCCATCTCAGTAAAGCAGTTATTCGATTAATCTCTGGAATCCAGATGTTCACACCCGTTACTGCAGGGCCGTTCTGAGGATCCGTGAGATGGCCCGGTTCTAGACAGCTACAGTGGTCCACACGGCTTAGCGCGACCATCCCTGGAGCTCTTCGTCTGCTGAAAGCTCCTTTCTGACTTACTCGGCATGACCAGCAGCACCCAGGATCCGTCAGACGCCACCCTCGGCATGGGAGATAGAAACATGACCTCATCTCTGCCCCACGTGGTGCTGTGAAGGCGTCACAGCGGCTTGCTGGGAAGGGCATGTGCAGAAAGGGATATACACACAGGAGGACAGAGGAGCCAGGCCCATCTCGTCCTCCCTCCGCGACTAGAAAGAGCTGGTCCCCACCCTGCGAGGAATCTGTCACCCCACCACCTCTCTGATCTTATCTCGGACCACTGTCCTTGTTCACTAGGCTCCTGCCACACTGCCCTCCTCGCTCATTCTTACACACGCTGGGTACGTGCATACCACAGGACCTTTGCACTTGCTCTTGCCTCCAAGGTGACATTCCTCCCCTAGGTACCAACAAGCAGCTCTCGGTTCAAATGCCACCTCCCTGACCACCACACCTAGAACAGAGGCAGAGGAAACCACCCTGCTTCTCGTTTGGGCCTCGTTCATGGCCATCGGCCAAACATTCATGGCCATCGGGCCAAACATTCATTCCCCAAATCTGTCTCCCCAGCCGGCCTGTCCACTCCACAAGGGTGCAGTCTTTGTTTTGCTCAGTGACATATCCCCAGTGGCGATGCTTGGGACAGACAGACCCACAGAAGGTGCTCAAGTCACCTGCAGCACTGCCTACTACTGAGCCGGTCTCTTGGGCACACAGACATCTGGAGCCAGAGGCCGTCTCGCCGGAGCTCAGTCCTGCTGGCAAACACACGAGAAGACACCGTTTCTGCTACAAAGACAAAAAAACTTAAAAATCCCATCCGGTCGCTGACCTAATCGACTACAAAACAGGACACAAAGGGGTGCAGATCCCACTCCCCACAGCAGGCCATGGGGGTCAGCTCCGGGAAGCAAAAGCGATCGGGCACCCAATTCTCCCTCCGCCCCCGGGGGAGAGGCAATCTCCTCCCCGGACACCGCAAAGCACCACCATCCTACTCCCCCGCTCGCCCGTCTTAATCCTGTTTCACGCAAGGCTTTTTCGAGATAGCACCAATCACTATTTCTCGGACGTACTCATTTGCAAACCCCAAATCCTGCAGGCGAATGTCTAGGACATACATTAACGATGCCCTCGGCTCGTATGCTTTACAGGCTTGCCTTAAGCAGAATAAAAAATTACTTTTCCTCTTGTTCCTTCTGAAGGATAATCAGGATCTGCGGCCTGTCTCCCCCAAAGCTATGACAGTTATGTTTTAATCACTTCCAAACAGGCTCGCCGGCCGCTTCATCCACGGACGCGGGCTGGGGTGCAGCAGACGGGGGCCGGCCCGAGCCGGGGGCCAACGCCGGGACGCATCACGGCGGCGTCTCCACGCGGCTCTGGCTCCAGCAGCACCGCCCTCCGCCCAGGGCATCATTTTTTCCTGCAGCTGATTATCTTCCCGGGGACACAGGGAGGAAGAAAACAGAACTGCACAGCCAGGAAGAGTCCTGTCCAATAAACAGGGAAATGAGATGTGAAATCCGCTCACGGGGAGGACCGTGTACCCCGGCTAACGACAGGGTCAGCTCGCCTTGGACCAGCGTGTGTATGAGCGTGCCAGCCTTCTCCCTCTGGCTCTTCATTCTGGAAGGCAGGACGATCACCACGCTGTCTTTCGAGGATCATTAAAAACATCAAGTATCTCATCCATATGCTGCAATCTGCCCGGGGCTGTACGAGCTGCTCGCCCTGTGAGTGGTCCAGGGAGCTTCTGGAGGATGCTAGAGAAAAGGCCTGGGGCACAGAACGCCGGGGGGAGGGCGCTGCAGGTCTTCCAGGCTCTAGAACCCGCAGGAGACTCACGCCTGCGTCCCGGTTCCCATGGCAGGCCCGCCCCGCCCCCTCTGCCCGTGGCGCCCCGGCCGCACATGCCACGGCGCTCCTGCTACTCCTGCTTTCGTGGGGGCCCGGATTTGAACTGAGGAAGCCAGACTCCAAGCACACCTCGCCCCTCCACCCCTTAACTCCACAATAAGCGCAAGGGATGCTCAGAGAATTTCTGAATGAACCGCCTCCTTCGTAATGCCTGGCGTGGCCGGAGCCAGGGCGCTTTTTTCCTAGGAAGCAGAGGGCAGCTCACAATATTTTAAACGGTGACAGTCCTGCGGCAGCGGGGTCATGGGGCTAAGTCTGCAGAGGGAGAGAGGACGGGGGCCGAGACGAGAGGTGAAAAAGAGCAGATGACTGAGAGCAGAGCAAGAAAACAAGGAGACCGACCGTGCCGCCTCAGAGATGGCCCCTCGGGTGCCCAGACGGGGACATGGCCGATGTCAACTGATCTCACCCCTGACCCGCTCAGGCTGGCGTGTGGCCCACGCTCCCCACCAGAAATACCCTTTCGGAGCAGAATCCCTGCGAAGAACCACCAGGAGTGTGGACAAGGAGAGTCCGCGGGGCAGAGAGCGGGTCTGAACACAGTAAGAATCACGCAGGTCGAGTGCATGGAGGTGTTTTGTTGGAACCACCAAGACTGGCCATTCACAGCCCCCATTCTCAAGGGGGGGCTCCTGGGACCCCCTGCGTCAGCATCCAATTCACAAGGGCCCCCAACCCTCGCCCCAGGCTCCCAGAGCCCCCTTCCCAAGATTCCGACTCTGCAGGTCTGGGATGGGGCATAAAGACCCGCGCTGTCCCCCCGCCGCACGCCCCCGCAGGCGGTTCTGACGCGCTTGCTGCCCTTGCTGCAAGTGGGAATCAGCACGGCTGTGTGCAGGCTCGCCTCCAGGCCCTGGGCATTGAGCTGGGAGCGCAATCGGAAGCTCCCGGCCCGGGCCTCCATTCGAGACGGAGATGAGTAAGTGCGCGGCTCCAGGCCAGGGAGGTCAGGGGGAGAAAACCAGCCAGGGGAAGGAGGTGGGAGTGGAGCACAGGGGCGGTGGGGGTGGGGGCTGGAAAACGTGTCTCCAGAGGGAACATCAGGAGAAAACGGACAGGTGGAGAAGCGTTCTCCGTGCCAGAGGCTGCAAGTGCGCAGGCCAGGTGCAGAGTCACCTTGCCCAGAGCGCAGGCTGGCCTGTGCCTCGGGGCCCCGGAGCGTCCTGCCAGGCAGTTGACATGGTGGCCTGGGGCTGGCCAAAAAGGACCAGCGTGGCTTAGGCTGGGGCTCTGGGCCAGCCTCTATGCATCACAGGGGAGGGCTGGAGACAGGCTGGTCCCCAGGGCGGTCATGCCTATGGGATGGCACCCCAGCAAACACTGGGGACCATGAGGCTCAGGGACCCTCCCTGGCCAGCGCTGCTGAGAGAACACAGTCATATCACTGGTAAGCGGCGCTGTCCACGAAGCCACCAGGAGACATTTGGAAATGCCACGTTTGGTCCCCTCCCGCGCCCGCCCTAGGTGCTCCGCACCCCCCACCCCCCGCTGATTTTCACCCGTGTCCTTTCACTGGGATGGACTGTAACAGTGGGTACGGCCGCATTTCTAGCATCATACCCACAGGTCGATTTGGGGACCCCGAGCTTGCAATCAGTGTCAGAAGAGAGGATGGGGCTTGGGGGGCCGGCCTCTCGCACCTCACACCTGGGTAGGCACTGGCTCCACGGTGAGCCGAAAGGGGAGGTAGGAAGTGACGCGGGCTGGGCTGCCCTCCCCGCCGCCCCACGCCCAGAGACTGGCCACTATGGCCTGGGGACCGACTCTGCGCCCCGCAAGGAGAAGCTGGTGCTGACGGCAGCAGACTCTGACCCAGGGGCACGTCCAGGCCCCACAGCCAGCGCCCCACATGCCCGGCGAACACGAGTGAAACAGGGGCAGCCAAAGCCCAGCCCGGGCATCCCCCGAGCCACCGCCCGCCCGCGCCTCTGTTGGAAAAGGCTCTAGTCGGTGAGAACTAGTATCTCCCGCACACCCCTCCACGCCACCATCCGCAGCGACCAGCAATCCCCCGCCAGCCAACCTGGTGCGGCCGGCCCGCTGGCTGTGTGCACGCTCACTTTGGAAAAGACGTGATAAAGTGAAAAATAGGCCACCCGCCTGCCTCGAGATGCTGCCTGCAGTCTGGGAGCAGGCAGAATCTTCCAGAAATTGCCCATCTCCTGGCGCAGGTCCTGCAGGCTGGCAGGATGGCCAGAGGAATGGCCCAGCATCATCTCCCAAACCAAGACCCCTGCATTACGTCCACAGAGTCCCTTCTGCCACAGGAGGAGGTAAGTCACACGGACATCCTGGGGGGCCACGACTCAGCCCACCACCCCTGGGCTCTGCAGAAAGAGAGCCCAGGGCCAAGCTCACTGCTGCTCCCTTGCTGGGGTTTGCTCCCTAGCAAACATGAGCGGGAAAGGAGGTGAGGCAGGTGCACCCCTGAGCTGACCCCAACTTCCGAAGAAAACCCATCAGTGCTCAGCCGTGCAGCCTCCCGTGTGTAGAGCCAGGGCCCTCCCAACCACCCAGCGGGGAAGGAAGGGAGAGGCTGTCTCTGGCACCTTCTGGTCCTCCAGCCTATTTTGTCTGATGGGGTGCGGACTGTCCTGTGCTGCCAGCCCCTCTAATCGGCACGCCCCATTCCCTGCAGCACGGCCCTTCAGCCAAATCCAGAATCCGGAAGAGCTGGGGTAGCCAGAGCCCACACAGGTCCCACTGGGCTGGCCCGGGGTGCACAGACTCTGTGGTCCCCTCCATGTGGGCCGATGAAGGACAAGCAGCTGACCAGCCCTCACCCCATGGGGGCCGAAACACCCTGCAGGCTTAGGAGTCACGGTGGCACAACGGAGGCCGGTGGGGCCGGGTGAATCCGAGAGGAGCACAGAGCAGGCCCCATGCAGACCCGTCTGTTCATCTCACCATGCCCGGGGCCCGGCACGGCGCCCAGTGCTCGACCCGGGCTCAGCGAGCAAGGTCCCAGATGACCAGACCCCTGCAGGCCCGCACACGCTTCTACCAGGTGTAACCTGGCGGGGATGGGGTGCTCTCCCCTTGTCCTCGTGTGACCGTGAGGACAGTTCCCCGGCGGTCTTTCAGGGAGGCGACACTCGTGAACTCTCCAGCTTTGCTCCAACGTTGGAGAAGGGGAAGCCGAAAAGCGTGTGTGGCAGTTAATCCCAACTGTCCACTGGACTGGGCCACGGAAGGCCTGGACGCCGGTGTCAACGTTCCTTCTGGTCGGGTCTGCGAGGAGGTTTCCAGAAGAGGTTAGAATTTGACTGGCAGACTGAGCAAAGCAAGGGCACCCCAGCGTTTTTGGCTGGGCCCTAACTCGGTCCTTTACAAGGTCAGCTTTTACCGGGAGACAATTTGGCAAAGGCTTTTCCTGATCCTGCATCGGCCCCCGTGAGAACGCGGTTCTGCACCATCTCACGTCCAATGGCACCGGCTAAGGTGGAGAAACGTTTTGAAGAGCACTTCTAACAGCCAATGCCAATGGCATGGACTGTCACAGACAGCGTCCTCAGCCCGGGGTCACCTGCATCGTCCTCGGGCTGCAGAAGTGAGAGCTTTCCCACGGCCGCCTGCGCCGGTGCAGAGCTGGGTCCCGCGAGGTGAGGACGCGGTCAGGGCCCAAGCCTTTGCTCATCCGTCACGGGGATTAACTTCTGAAGCCCCATCGTGGTTTAGATCAGAATAATTAAAACCGCCATCAGCACTTGGACACACACGGATACCACAAATAAAGCCTCACCGCGGAGCCAGGGCTCAGAAACCAGGCTAAGGAAACAGAAGCTGCCCTTGACACCTCAAATTAACCCCAGGGGCCCCTAGGCCTCCCGTCAAGGCTTCCCTGACCCCAGGGCCCAGCTCCGGGGCTCGCCCCCTCGCCCTCTGCTCAGCAGTCCGCCCATCAAAGCCCAGAAGGAAGGCGCTGACCGAGGCACTCCTTACCTTGACCAGCTCCTTGAATTTGGGGTCATCCTTGGAGGTGGGGTCGATCAGCGTGCGTTCCTCGTTCTCCTCTGCCAGGGAAGAGAGTCACGGTCAGCACGAGCGGGCGCGGCAGGGCTGCGGGCACGGCCGACCCAGTCATTTTCCCGGTGGGATTATGCACTGTGAGGACAGCGCACACGGCTGAATCGGATCCGTGGGAAAAGCTCCCGCAGCCACTGTTAGTAAATACATACACCGAGAAAGCTCCCCGCTACGTAAAATAGTACAGACCAAAAAATTAGAAAAAACTGCAAAACAGGAGGAGGAGGAGGTAGATGATGGTTCACAATAAAATGTGTTTATCCCTGTTCTGTTCATTTGTTACCCGTTTTCCTCCCCGGTCAGGCCTCGATCCACGGACAGTGGGGTTCAGCGAGCTGCCCCAGAGGGGCTGGCGTGATAGTGAGGCAGAGGGCAATGTGTGGGAAAGCCCCCCGGCGGCCCGACAGCATCCAGAAAACTGGCCGGTGCCCGTGCAGAAGGAGAGGGTGTGGGAGGCACTGTGGACTGTATGCAGGGGGTGGGCGGGGGGAGGCTCGGGACCCGAGCCCACAGGACACACAGGTGGCGACGACCAGGCTCCCACAGAGCTCGGGCTCCCCTGTCCTTGCCAGTGGGAACAGAATGGCTTTGAGAGGACCGGCTTCACAACAGCAAATTTTAAAACCTGACAAAGTGGAAAACTATTTTTGGAGTCATGCAGATCTGATGCTTGAGAGGGATGCTCCAGGTAACCTCATACGGGGTCCCTTGTGATGTCCCTCCCTACTAAGGCCCTCAACAGCCTCCCAGTGCTCTGGGACCCCACCCAGCACCCCCCACGTGGCCTCCAGGGCCCTCTGCAGCCTCGCCTCCCCAGCTGTCCCCGGCACTCTCCACTCTCCGGCCCTTCCAGCCTTCCCTTGCTCCTCCGCAAACCTCACCGCTGCCTGCCACAGGACCTTGGCACATGCCGCTCCCTGTCTGATACCCTTTTCCTCCACTCCACGTCCCTTCACCTTTCAGATCTCAGTTTCAGGCGCTGATCAGGTCAGTCCTTCTCAAGGTCACACAAACTTCAGGGACAAGCAGAACTTTATGGAACAAACTGAAGGATACCAACTCCCTCCTCCCAAGAGCAGCTATTTATAAAGATGGCAAAACGAGGAGCATTAGGGCCCAGGGAAAGGTAAATTCAAGGCATTATCAATAAAACGACAGCCTGCCACGTGTTTGGGATAAACTTTTAGCCCTCCCATTAGTCTAAATCAGGGTTCTCAACAGGAACGGCTGGGTCCTTCCCCTACCCCAGGGGGCATGTAGCAATCAGTGTCTAGAGACATTTTTGGTTGTCCCAGCGGGTGGCATCTTGTGGGCAGAGGTCAGGGATGCTCAAACCCCACAAGACACAGGATTGCCTCCACGGTAAAGAATTACCCAGTGCCAGATATCCAGAGGGCCGAGGTGAAGCCTCCTGTTCCATGTCTGGCTAATTTCCAGACCCACAGTGAGTCTCCAGTTTCCCCTGACAGACGGTCACCCAGAAGCATGCGCTTCAGCCAGACTGAAGACAATGAGCAGCAGCAACAGTGAAGAGTCACCCTCTTCGAAAAAGAGACGGGGGCCACAGCGGACCCCAGCAGGATCTCAGGAAGCTCGTCCAGCACTTGGCTTCAGGTCCACCAAGCTGAACGTGTGTCTGCATGTCTCCACAAACTCTTGCTGGCCTGGCCTTGTCGCAGAAACCACAGAGGAGGGACCAACCGGGACTTCCCTTTGAACCAGGGTTTGGAAATAAGCAGAATGTTCCACAACCGCTTTTCTGACCGATCAAATCCCAAAACACGCTTTAAGAAAAATGTGTCCAGACTGTCACCTCATCCGTGCTGGCTGTGATGTGGTCCCAAGGAGGTGGGTGCAAGGGCCTTCACCACTTGGTGGGTCCTACCCAGCAAGCCCACAGCTTCGGGACAGGTCTGGCTCGTGCCGAGATTAGGGCGTATTAACTATGTTTCTTGCTTTCTGTATTTTCGAATGCTTTGACACCTCGGGGCCTGGGGACCTGGAGACCCTGCCCCTCCCAGGGCTGGCCAGCTCCCAAGACAGCCAACAACTCTGCTGTGACTGCCCTGATGCACAAACCAACCAACCCAGAGCCCACCCCTAGCGGCCCCATGTTCCACGGGCTCTCATGCTCTCAGATCCCACACCCCTGCCCTAATGCCCCTGGGGCCTGGGACGCCCACTCAGGGGAGCTCCTAGAGCCCACAGAGATTATCCCAACCAGCCAGTCCACACCCGCCTACCCTGCCCCATGGGCCACGCCTTCCTCTCCCTCCAGCCTCCTGCCCGGCCCTGGCCTGTCCCCACCTCGGGAACTGTGCAACAAGCTGTCTTTTCAATGGGGCTCAACTCTCGATCGGTTCGCCTCATCAGATGTAACGACTAACACGACTGACGTGTGAAATCAGACAGGCAGAAACTTACAAAGGAAGATGGGGTTTTCCTTCCTACCGACTTTTCTAAACGTGACCTTGAGCTAAGAGCCCAGACTCTCGGATGCCACCTGCTGTGACACCTGGTCACCCGGCCAGCCGTCTGGAGCTCCTCCTCGGCCTCACCAACCGCGGGAGCTCAGTGGCAGCACGACAGGGGGTTGGCAGAGCCCACGGTACCTAGCAGCGTGTCTTCGGGGTGGATATCCGCCGAGGCGGGGGACATCGGCGAGTTGATGGCATCTCTACCTTCTTCCTGCAGGTCACTCACTGTCGAGAAAGGGAAACAAGGGTCAGTGTCAACGGAGTACCGGGGCCTCCCATGTCGGCAGCGGAAACACAGGAATCAACTCCTGCTTTGTAAGCATTTAACAAACATTCCTAAATGGCCCGTCGCCCAGAAAGAGTCCGAGCAAAAGTGCTCCGAACCGAGAACACGTTCTGCAGTTCTTCCCTCTGGCGCCAAGAATCTCCCAGGGCCCGCCAAGCCCGGACAGTCTGTTTTCGCCGCTCTTTGGAACACATGACTAACACACAGAAGCTTCTGGATGCGTCCAGATCCGCCCAAGGCTGCTGACAAGGACAGAGCTGAAATCGCAGTGACAGGGCCTCAAACGGCAGGCTCCCCCTGCTCCCTGGAGAGCTGTGTCCTCAGCCGGGGGACCTGGGGGCGGAGGCTGCTCCTAACGTGGGCACAGGCAAGGCCTGAATGTAGAGTGATGCTATTGTCGACGGTCAGGTTCAAGGGAGCAGAAGCCCGAGAACAGGTCATGGCCAGCGCGGGGACACCAGAGCCGCCAACAGAATCTAAGAAACTGGACCCGCGGCTTCGAGCTGCAGGCACTGTGACCTGCGGTGTGGACAGCATCCGCGCGCGTGCGCGCGTGTGTGTGTGTGTGTGTGTGTGTGTGTGTGTGTGTCTGAGTGTGTGTGTGTGTGTCTGTGTGTGTCTGTGTGTGTGTGTGTTGGGTGAGAACAGCACTCCATAATCACAAAGCTCAGACGCACAGCACGGATGCTGGCGGCAAAAAGGACCATCGCCCCGCCTCCAGCCACATCCGCCAGGGGGCACCACCGGGACCATCGCCCCGCCTCCAGCCACATCCGCCAGGGGGCACCACCGGGACCATCGCCCCGCCTCCAGCCACATCCGCCAGGGGGCACCACCGGGACCATCGCCCCGCCTCCAGCCACATCCGCCAGGGGGCACCACCGGGACCATCGCCCCGCCTCCAGCCACATCCGCCAGGGGGCACCACCGGGACCATCGCCCCGCCTCCAGCCACATCCGCCAGGGGGCACCACCGGGACCATCGCCCCGCCTCCAGCCACATCCGCCAGGGGGCACCACCGGGACCATCGCCCCGCCTCCAGCCACATCCGCCAGGGGGCACCACCGGGACCATCGCCCCGCCTCCAGCCACATCCGCCAGGGGGCACCACCGGGACCCCCGGGGACTAACACCCTCACCGTGTCCCTGTTTCCTCTGGCGCCCAGGTACTCCTGGCCTCCAGCCTCCAGCCCCAGGACCCAATTCACTGGGCAGGGCCTGGGCACCTGCTGCTTTTCACAGCCCTGGTTGAGCGCCCCGGGCCACAGTCCCCGACCACACGCCACGGACTGGCTTCCCCATCGGTGGTCCCGGGTCACCGGTGTGCCCAGGCCTTCCCTTCCACGTACGGTTCTCAGCCAGGAAAACCTCCTTCCTCTTCCAATGCCACACCGCGAACCATTCGCCTGGCCAATCCTGGGCATCTGAAGAGTAACCAAGGGGACGGGACCTGATGGCTTTGACGCGGGCGGGCCGGGCGGTCCCCCTCAACTCACGTGGATGGAGTCTCTGCGCGGGACGATGAAAAGCGTCGGGAGATGAGGGCGGCGGTCGCGCCACATCGTGAGTGGGCCTCGTGCCACGGAAGCACACGCTCACGGAGGGTTAAAATGATACACTTTACGTTATGGATGTGTTACCACAACAAAGAAAGAAAGAAAAAGCGGACCCTCTGCCAACAGCATCCCGGCCTGGCAGCTGAAGTCGTCCCCGCGGTGGCCCCATGCACGCACACCCCCAATCCCAGCCCCCCAGCCGCGTCCCAGGCACAGACCGCACACACAGCCGCCTCCCTGTCCCCACACCCTTCGCTTCACTCTGCATGAGATACCCATGAACACTCAGGGTTTGGGGATGTCCCCCCCCACCCGGGTCCCCCAGCCACGCTCCACAGACGCCCACGGGGGCCCGGCCAGCTCCCAGGGTAGCGACCACATCTCAGCCATCGCTTCTACTACGTAATGAGTTCCAAGGAGCATCTTCGCCCACCAAAATCTTCCCAAGGTAGAGCAAGGAAAGCGGGAAAGGGGATCGTGCGCGAAGTCGCAGATACGCAGGGAGGACACCCCGGACCTGGGGAGCGGGGCGTATCGGAGACCCTGAACGTCTAAGTCACACTTCGCAGGCCGACAGCATGGAAGGACGACAGCCAGTGCGGGGGGGGGGGGGGGGGTCCCTTCAGGTCCGGGCGGTCGGGGGTGCGGCGATGTTCGCAGCCTGGGAAGGAAGAAAAGGCAGAGGGTGTAGCAGAGGCGAGCCACGCAGGTGAGCCACGACAATGAGTCTGTGACTCGGCTCAGAAAGACGCCGCGCGGGTCACCCGCGCCCCAGGACACAGGCCGTGGGCCAGAGCGACAGGGGGAGGGCGGAGGGGCGGACAGGCGGAAATGCTTCCAGGGGGCCCCGCTGCCTGATCTCAAAGACACGGGGAGAAAGGAAATAGCATTTTCAAAGCACAGAAATGGGGTCACGTGGAAACAGAAATTTCCACTCCGCCCTTGAACATCAAAGATAACACTAAACAGGACCCAAGATTTCTCGACCTTAATAAACGAGAAACGCTCTCACAGAACTGCCCGGGCTCTGGCTCGACAGCACATTCCGAAGGAGCTTGTTGTGTGCAAAGCTCTGAGGGGAACAAGAACAGGGCCAGCGGTTACGAGCCCGGATCTGTGACCAAAGAGCCAGGGGTTCGAATCCCACTTCAAGCCCGGATCTGTGACCAAAGAGCCGGGGGTTCGAATCCCACTTCGAGCCCGGATCTGTGACCAAAGAGCCAGGGGTTCGAATCCCACTTCGAGCCCGGATCTGTGACCAAAGAGCCGGGGGTTCGAATCCCACTTTACTGACACGTGGGCACGTGACCTGGAGGGGTCCCTTCACCTTGCCAAGCCTCAGTTTCCCCATCTGTAACATGGGGGTGACAGCGGTATCTGCCACACAGGGAGTTCTGAGGAATTAAGAGTGACCATGAATGCTCGGCTCCTGGTTCAGATGCCCTGATGGGCGTCTGCCCCCTCTGTGAAGGGGAGGAGCAGAAGTGGGAAAACAGGCTCTAAGAGAGGGACAAAGAGAGGGAAGAAGGGGAGGGCGTGGCTCTCCTGCACTCCAGGAAGAACCACGGAAGGCTTCCTGGAGGAGGCAGCATTTGAGTTCATTTCAAGGCAGCCTTGAAAGATGGCAAGAATCTGGAGAAGGGACTCTGGGACTCTCTGCAAAGCATACAGGTGACAGATCAGAGCCTGGACTCTGGAAGCCCACCACACAGCCACACCGATGCTGAACCACAGGAAGTTTCTTCGGGACTCTACTTCTCACAGCCTGGGTTCCCCAGGAGACACGGGCCCCATCACTGAGGACCTTTCTGTCTAAATCTGATTACCGTCTTCCGAGGGTCAGCCTGACATTTGGAAGGAGGGGCTCCTCTCAAACCATGGCTTCTCCCAAAGACCTCACTCGGCCAGTTTAGTGGCTTTCTGTTAATCCTTGGAATGTTCTGGTTTTTAAAGTACTGGTCCATTTGCCAGAAAGCCTTCAGAAACACTTCAAAGATGCGAAATGTCGGCTGCCTTGAGTCACGGAGAAAGATCCGCTGGCCCAGGAGAGCTGGCGTCTGGTGTGCACCACGGGTGTGGACGTTCCAAAGGACGGAGGCTCGATGCCAGGAGGCTGAGGACCCGCCGATTTCCTGAGTGCACGCCACTGTTTGGAGTGGAATGCCCTCGTCCACATAAAACCTGATGGTCAGGCACCAGGAAATGGATGGCAAAGGTTCCCGACGCACCCAAGTCCACGTCCCAGGGGTGCCGTGGCCGTGGGCCTCACGGGCGACACGGGGCTGGGGGAAAAGCCAGGAGGTTGAGAAGAGGGAGGGAGGCCAGGTCAGAAGACAGAGCCAAGGGCGGCAGAGGGGGGGGCGTGTGTTAGCACAAGTGGCCCGTGGGGGTGGCCACCCCTCACTCAGCCAGGGGCAGGGGCAGACCGGGACACGCAGACAGCAGTCGCCGGTCTTACGAGATTTCAAAAAAAGTTCAGAGTGTGTAATCTCCCAATTTATAAAAGTAAGCACATCATTCCAATTCTGTGGGCCAACCAGGGGCCACCAGTTTGCAACCTCGGGTCACAGTAAATGTACAACCCACGTTCCTCCGCGTCCGTGGGAAGCAGAGAGAAGGCCGCTAATGCTTCCTGAGAACCTACTACGTGCCAGGTACCTTCCATGACATCCATTCATCATATCTCCTGACAAGTGAGGGAGCAGCTGGGTCCTGGCCAGCCAGGCACCTGTTACACATGAAGGCACCTGATAGGCGCCCCCCAGTGAGCCCCCGAGTCAGGACTGAACCCTGTTCTACATGGCCTTGTACCTCACTATGCCCAGCTAAGTCCTATGCACTTTGAAGGCTCAGTTTATTGGCAACCTCCTCCAGGAAGCCCTCCTGGGTGCTCCCTTCCCACACCAGGCTCCTCTCTGCCTAGCTCACATCACACAGCCGTCCAACTTTCTTTATCCTGGACCGTCTGCCCACGCACACCAGTGCTAACTCAGCTCCTAACACTGGAGCTGGTCTGCTGATTTCAGATCCCGGCTCAACCACCGATGAGCTGAACCCAGGCAAGCTACTTAGTCGCTCTGTGCCTCAGCTGCCATCTGTGAAATGGGGGCACCCCTCGAAGACAGATTACAAGACCCAGTGAGATGCTGGCATACAGTAAGCACTCAATAAATGTTAGCTCTTAGCATCTGCTGGATTGATGTATATGGGCATGTTTCCAAAGCCCGTTCCCTTTCCACCACCCCACCCGAGGACTGCGCAAGGCTAAAAAAAAAAAAAAAAACACCTCTCCTGCCTGGAATTATAAGCACATAAAAAGAAGGAAAGAACTGGAAACTATAACCTCAACCCTTGAAAGCATCTCATAAAGAGCCTGCCATTTACACCGCAGGCCAAATGCGAAGGTTCCATCTTTGATTTTTTTTTTTAATCTTTTCCTTTGTATGGGTTTCATTTATTTATTTATACCCAGGCTCCTTCCAAAAAAACAGGCTTTTAGGCACCTTGTCTTTTGTTGGTTTTGGTTTTTTCCCTTTGACATTCCTGGGAACGTGTGCCCTGAAGTGCCCGGCTCCCGGAGCAAGGTCACGGTCAGGGACACGTGCGTCTGAACACACAAAGGCTTCTCGGCCTCTCGCTCCACAGCGGGCGCCGGGGCAGAAGAGGGATCGCGAGGTGCCCCCTGCAAAGATGGGGTGCAGGGAGCCCACGGGGGGCTCACCCGCAGGGCCCTGTGGTGATAGGAAGCCCTGCCAAGGGGTGGGCCGCGGGCTCAGATGCTAAAGCGGCGACAATTCCAGTTTCCGACATTTCAACACAGCCCTGATGCTTTGCCACCTAGGGAGACGGTTTTATGCCATCGCCACGCTTCCTGGCTTTCGTGCAGAACAAAAGATCAGGAGAAGAACTTTCGGTAGCGCCGTGGGAACCGGATCAAAGAGAAAACCCCAAAAAACAACACGTCCCCTGATCCACGTCTGCAAGAGGGACCAGAAGATGGCAGGAAAGCTGCCTCGGTTCCGGATGCTTCCCCGTCCAGGTCAAGACACACCCACTCCCAGGTCGAGCCAGTCCTCAACGGAACGGCGCAGTCCTTGGAGCTGCCAGGAAAACGAATGGAGGCTAGAGGCGCATGTGTCCCCACGGCCGGACTAGGGCAGTGGGGGGACAGAAACTTCCCGGCGCTTAGGAGGACCCAACGGCGAGGGCTCCCGTCCGTGCTCAGAGCGGTCGTTTCTCTACAGAAGTCCTAGTTTATCCGAATAATGAAATTCATCAGCCACGGAGCTCCTCACACAGCGGTTCTGCTGCAAATGAGTGAAGATCTCACAGCTCAGTTAAAACAGGGCCCAAGGAAGATGTCGAGCAGAGCCCACCAGACCACCGGGGAGGGGGCACCGCTCCTTCTGACTCGTGCAGAGACCGGCGTTCACGGCGAGCTACCATCACCGCTCAGACGGGGAGGAGCTCTCCCCGGAGCTACGGCGCTCGCAAAGGCCTTGGAGCGTGAGGCTGGGTCTTTCCCACAGGGTTACGATGTCCAGGTTCAACATCCACGATTCTCCGGGATTCTAGCGGATGGACGGCAGCGTCCGGCCCGGAGTCAAGGGCTGTGGGAGCTGAGGGACCCGAGGGGAGCAGCTGCCCTTCCCGCCCCGGATGTGGGACAAGAGGGAAATTACTTTCAGGACCCGCGAGGGGAAATGTACAAGAAAGAGCCTCTTGACCTTTCAAGTGGCAGATCCGGGATGGAATCTGGCCGCGATCCAAGGATGCCGGCCCATCAGCCCATCCTAACGAGCCCGCTGTATTTATGTGCGTTTAACGCACAGCGATTTCTCATCTGAGGATGCAAGTCTGGACCTTGCTGACGACACAGGCATAAAAAGGTCCTAGGACTGTGGCCTATCCCATAAGGATGGCTTGGCCTGACACCAGATTTATGGGGTTAGCTCTGCTGGGGCACAAGGTCCCAGCCCATTTCTCATGACGAAATAAATTCTGAGGCTAAAATAAATGTGTGAGCACTTCAGTAGAGCCAAATCCAAAGGAGGTCAGCAGGCGGTTCTGACCCCCACCTCGAGGGCTCACGGCTGCAGATCTGTCCTGTGGAGACAGCGGCAAACCTCGGGTTCAGCAGGCCGCAGATCTAAGGAACGCCAGTTGAAGACCACCCCCACGGTGAAACCTGGCCGGTCGCTAAGGGGACAGGAGGACAAGACAGACGGGGCCTGCTCTCAGGCCACCAAGAGTCCGGGGCCGCAACAGACGGAGGGGAAGGACGTGCCTGGCCCCTTCCACCCCACAGCCCGGCCTAGCGCCCCGTACAGAGAGGGGCCTGAAGGAGTGAATGTACAATCCCTTCAGTGCAACACACACCGTGCAGCTTTCAGAACAAGACAGCACGGTATTTATGCAAATAACACAATCAGAAACTCCGAACTACGCATTCTAGGTGTACGCGCAGTGACATTCACAGAGAAAAGCAGGAAAGGGTCCACTCCAAAATGACAAGAGCGGTGTCACCTCTGGAAGGGACGAGGGCACAGGGAAGGAGGAGACGGGAAGGCTGGGCCACCACCGTGTTCCTATGTCATTGTGAGATGAGGTCAAAGAAGGGACAAAGAGACACTCTGATAGCAGTCAGTGTCCCTGGCCCCCGAGGGGCCCCGAAGCCGGCGATAGCCAATCCTATGGAAGGAGGCCCGCGGGAGCCGAGCCCGTCCAGGCCGCAGACCTGGGGCTTCCCTGCACAGAGAGAGCTGCGGAGCCCGGAGGAAGTCACAGAGCGCCCCCCACCCATGTCTCCGGGTGCGGCCGAGAGAGAAGCAGTGAGTTTGGGGGCAGAAGGAACAGCTCTCCCCACGCAATTCTGTCATCCCCTCCAGACTCCAGGCAAGGCCTTCCGCTGGATGCCAGGGTCATCGACACAGCTCAGAACCTTGGGCTCCCCTGTCCTCAGCACCGTTGGAAGCCCACCTGCTGCTCCTCTGTGCTTTCACTGAATGGATCATTCCATGGCCTCTGGCTTAGGGGACATGAGGGTCGGCCTGGGAAAGGTGTGGGAAGGGAGCTGAGGGGCCGTAACCTCAGGGAACCATGCAGGGTGAGACAGGCCCAGGCCTGAGACCACACTGTGGATACCCCAGTCGCCACCTAGACGCCGGTCACGTCCCCTCCCATCGTCAGCCAGAGCCCACCCAGGGCCCTCTGCTAACCATGCACCCTGAGCACTCAGCCAGATCCCAAACTTCAGTGCACTCAGGACCCCCCGAGCTAACAGGCAGACTCTGATCCAGCAGGCCGAGGAAGGGTCTACGACTCATCGCCAATCACCAGCCCCAAGGCGATGTCGCGGATGCAGGTCGGTAAGCTCTGTCCTTCAACATTACGACATTAAGAATTTAGACGACATTATCAAACCCCCCTCCCCGCCTGCTCCTGACATCCAAACCAGGGAGCAACTTCAGTGCTCCTTTCGGAGATGAATACAGGGGCCGTGTTTCAACAACTTCCTGCCTGGCCGGCACCTGCCACGGACGCTTCCCTTCCCGGGAAGGAAATTTACTGCACCGGCCTCACACGTGCTGTCACGCGAAGCTCCCGCTACAGACGAGGTCTCTGAAACACTGAGCCAAGTCCAAGCTGCCCCGACCCGTTCGGGATGGATCCAACCCACGCAAGGTCTGCAGGTCCCCAAACCACATCACCTTCCCGCTTCCGGCAGGATCAGAGGGGAGCTCAGACCGTTTCCTGCCTGTGGGGAGAGCCCAGAGCTTTATGCTCCGAATCCCTGTTCTAGATCTTGAGCCAAATGTGGAGCTGCCTGTCTCGGCAGCAGTAATGAATGAGTTCACGTGCTGCCCCGGCTTCTCCCAAGACCCTCTTTTCCAAGGGCTGCTTCCCACACCCTAGGAAAATGGGTTCAATAGTAGAAATGGCTCTGGGACGCAGGGGGCAGGGGGATTCTCCCCGCAGCACAGACAGCCTCAGGGGACACGGCAAGCGACCTGGAGGGAGGGAGAAATTGAGGGAGGGAACCGCATAGCACAGCCCTGACCGCCCAAAGCCACTGCAAATGATAACCTGATTCTGGCGCCGGAAGGCTAAAGGCGAAAAGGCCCCCAAACACACACACACGCACGCAAAGAACACAGAGAGGAAGCAAGATGCCGGACAGGACCCTCCTCGGGTTCTGCATCTTGTGTCCTGTCCCTGGGTCAGCCGAGGGGAGAGGGTTGGGACCAGTCCCCAGGACGGCCACTCGGCCTCCCATGGGCCCCGCCGTGGCCTCTCCCCTCCTGTAGGTGACTGTCCTGGACTCGGCTGTTTCTCCTCCCCAGCACCCTGTCACTTTCTTCTGGTCAAACCAGAACCCAGCCTCCCCTGAGGGAACCAGCATGGATCCCCCATCTGCAGGCATTACAATCCAGGTGGGGACCTGCCCCCAGCCCCAATGTGGGGCCAATGGGTGCACTGCACTCCCCACAGCAGAGGTATCCAGGCAGGAATGGGCTTGGCCTGCTCAGAGTCGACAGTTACCAGAAGACTGCACTGGGAATGCACTTTTCCCCAGTGGCCTTGACCCAACAAGGACGCAGGTGGAAGCCGCACCATCATCCTACCACCAAACAGAACCTGGAAATGAAGGCTCCAGATTGACAGACCTGAGAGAACAGTTCAGCCACACCATTTGTGTGCTGGATCAAGCCTTACCTGAAGCCAGCCACCCGTGGCCCTTTCTGTCAAAAGGCACCAAAGAATTCCATTTTGTTCTTGATGCACTTGGAGTTTTCTGTCACTTGCAAACAGTTCTCTCTGAGGCAGCCATCCTTCCGACGCTCAGAGCTAACCATGTCCCTGGTGCAATCCACGACACGGCTCCCACCGGCTCCAGGGTAAGACGCAAAGCCCCCACCAACACTCAAGGAGCAGACCCCACCTCTCATCAAGCCAGCTGTGCTCTCAACCTCACACTCCCCTTTCTAATGAGGCCGTCCCCAAACCACGCGTGTCTGTCACATCTCTGCCCCAACCGTCCCCGCCACCAGACAGGCCCTTTCTATCAGACTAACTCCACCCATCCCCCAGATTTGTCAGGATGTCATTCTCTCTGCACTCGGGCCCCAGACAGAGTGAGGGCTCCTCCTCTGGCTTCCTACAGCTCCCCTTGCCCGTGACGACCACACTCCTTTACCCCCCATCGGTG
Source organism: Ailurus styani (assembly GCA_002007465.1). NCBI lineage: Eukaryota > Metazoa > Chordata > Mammalia > Carnivora > Ailuridae > Ailurus > Ailurus styani. The sequence continues at coordinate 2,982,991 of LNAC01000097.1, read as the reverse complement.
TAGCTGCGGGGTGGGCCTGCCTCCCCACGCCCACCCAGGACTGCACGGCGGCCGGTGCTGCTCATGACCGTGGCCTCACAGTCTACACAAAGCCTGACACGTAAAAAGCACGCAATAAATATTTGTGGGACGAATGAGTACATGCTTGAGGAGACAAAAAGGAGCCAAACCGGAGAATTTAGGTAAGAGACCCAAAGTCAGGAGAACGGGGAACTGACTGTTCTTGCAAAACATTCCACCTCCAGCCACCTAATTGGGTGGAAAAGGAGAGTTTCCATTAAGGCTTACATTAGCCTGGCAGTCGTGGGTCACCAAAGACCCAATTACTGCAAGGTGGCCACGGGGGGGGGCGGGGCTCGGAGGAAGGATTCTGCTCTGCAATTAGGGACTTATTGGGACAAGCTGTCTCTGGAGCAACAGTCCCAAGCCTCGTGGGCTGGAGCACGCATCGCGACCAGCCACCTGCTGCAGGCACCCGGAAGGGAGGCCAGCGAGAACAAAGCCATCCGCCCGTCTCCAGGAAAGGAGGGCTTCTGAATACCGAAAGTTGCTTAAGTACAAATACAAAAAAGGCTGGAGCTCAGAAGCCGATGTCAAACACACAATTCCCCAGCCCAGATCAGGCCTTTTCTTCCCCTTTGCCCTGGGTGATCAGAAAAACGCAAGGACCACAGAGAAACGAATTGTCTGGGGGAAGGAGTACAGGAAGAAAGGCTTCCAGGTGAACGTGAAATGTCAGCTTTCCCATACAAACCACCAGCGGAGCAGAAACCAGGACACGGGAGGGGCCCGGGCTTCTCACTCATAAAGGATGACTGATCCTGTAGGGACGGGGCGACGGGGCCAGCAGCTCAGGCGGGGAGCAAGTGGGTCAGCTTATTCAAGTCACCTCCCTGCCGCAGGTAGCATCCTCGGGGGCCGGACACAGCAGCTGGACCCGCGCAAGGCCGGCGTCTGCTCCAGTCTCTGTGGGTCTCGCTCCCGGTCCCTCCCTTCCAGCCCGCCTCCCACACTGTCTCGAGACTTTGTCCCCAGAACACAGCCCATCAGGTCATTCCTCTGCCCACAGACCGCCCCCACCTTCCACTGCCTCCCCACACAAAGCCCAAATCCCTCCCCCAAGGCATCCCTCCCCGACCCTCCAAAGGGTCCCTCATCCAAAGTCCCCCAAGCCCAAGACGGGTGCCGTGCACACAGAAGAGAGAACACACAGGCTCCGGAAGTTCGTCACACGATGACCTTGGGCCCGTGCTCCGTCTCCTTCTGTCTTTTACTCTCTTTCCACTGCACGGGGATAATAACCAGACACATCCTAAGGTTGTCGTGACAACTAATTTAATAAGAAGCAGCCACGCCGTAAGCGTTGGGTCTCCCCTTCCCATCCTGCCGTCAGCACCTGTGTTGGGTGACAGGGAGTCAGGCACCTGGCAAGCTCACCCGTGAGCCAGGTGATTGCAAGGCTGTGAGGTCCAGGGGGCGCCTGGGTGGCTCAGTCCGTTAAACGTCTGCCTTTGGCTCAGGTCACGATCTCAGGGTCCTGGGATCGAGCCCCGCATCGGGCTCCTGGCTCAGCGGGGAGCCTGCTTCTCCCTCTCCCTCTGTGCTTGTTCTCTCTCTTTCCCTCTCACAAGTAAATAAATAAAATTTAGGGTGGGGGGGAGGCTGCAAGGTCCAGCCACAAACTCACAGCCAGTCTGTGCACTCCCAGTTACGACCGAGGGTGTGTGACTATCTCCCTGCCAGATTACGGACTCCCAGAGGCAGAGGCCAACCCCATCCCTCCAGCGCCCCCAGAGGGGGGCCTGGCACAGAGCGGAAGTGCCCGCCTAACGACACCAAGCCCAAACAGACCCCGAAAGCCCCAGGTCTGTGTAAGTATCAAGGGGTGTAACAGCCTCATTCGCTAACTGTTCAGATGACCAGAGGCCATGTACCCTCCATGCCACCGATTCTCAAAAAATCCAGCCGTGGAAACATCCACCTCGACATCAGGAGGGATCTAATCTCAAAGAGGCTTCATGCACCACTCAGGCATCACCACAAACATCTTTATATGGTGGCTGAGCATTTAAAACAGACGCTAATTAGGCTGAATTATAACAAAACCTCAATTCTACATAAAACATCAAGCTGGACGGTGCCAGCAACACGTGTGACCCAACACCCACCCCCACCCCCAGCACGCCAATTCTGCAAAACCCAAAGCCCGAGCAGGGAGCTGAGGCCAGCCACCCGGGCACAGGGACCGGCAACGGGGAGAAGGAAGCCACGGAGCCCGCAGGAGGCTCAGCAGCATGGCTCAGGAGACTCACAGTGAAATCAAAATGCAGCCCCATGCTAGGAGCAAAGGATGGTGGAGCGGGCTCCCCCAGACAAATGTGCTTCTCTGGGGGTGTGCGCAAGAACCCCAGCATCCCGAGGACCTCGGGGGCCACCACCGCTCAATGGGCGCTCTTTGGCATATGTTATCTGATGAACGGCTGGACCCACATCCCTGAGGCCAGCCTCCCTGGGCCCCGCAAAGGGGCCCTCCAGCTCTGCCTCCCGCTTTCTCAGCACCCCCCACCCTCCGCTTCGCACAAACGCCTGGCAATCACTGCCTCCTGGCTGCTTGCACGCTAATCTGGATGTGATGAGTGTGCTCTGTTCCCTTGATTTGGGGATGGTGCATTTATCACATTTCCACCAATCAATCGTGCTGGGTTTTTGGTGAGGACGTGGAAGCAATTTCAATCACTGGTCATGAAAATCCGTCACGAGTTAACAAAAAGGGAGAGAGAGAGTCTAAAATAAGCAGAAGGTGGGGGCAGAGGGCTGACACCACCCCCAAAGAAACCCGGAATTATCAAAAATGTCACATCACAGTCTCCCCTTTGTGCTGATCGGCCGCGGCCCCCATAGAGCCAATCGGTGCAGGGCGCCCCACCAAAGCAGAAGGTTACAAAATCTGCTGATCATTTCCAGGAGCGAGCGAGCCCACTAACACATCGGGAGAGAAATGTGCTTAATAAAGAGAAAACAGAAATGGCAATGCAGAAGTGAGTCCGGTAAAACAAGTTCAGCAGGTCCCTGCGGTCCAAACTCATATTAATTAATCTGATCCGTAATGTCCCATCGTATTCAGGGAAGTCCAAAGCGTGCTCTGCTGAGAAAATAAGAAGATTAAATCATTAAGTCGTTTAGGGGGAAGGAAAAAAAAGGCGATTCTATGTGCACCTGCCGCCAGAGACCTGGGGCGGGGCGGGGGGGACCAGAGAACGGCCGGCAGGATGGCGCCCTCTAGTGGCCGATCTGCACCGGCAGAGGCCAGACCAGACACACTGCAAAGGTTCCATCCGAACTAGAGAATCTGTCCTGCTGGGCAAACGGGCACCTTCCAAAGGGGGCAGCCCTGGTGCTGGCGGCTGTGTCCTCAGCTGAGACACTCCGGGGGCCAACACGGCATTTCGGGCGCCCCGCCTGGCCAAGTACAACCCCACCCTCGCTCATGGGCTCCAACACTCCAGTCAACAAAGGAGGGAGATCTTCACAACCCGCTGGGGTTCCTGGCACCACCCTTTGGAGGAAGAGCTCCAAAGGAGCAGCAGGAGCCAGAGGCCAGTGGAAATGGGCTCACAGCCAGTCAGACGACATGAGGGGTCCCCCACTGCACCCCACACGGTCCCATCGGGCCCCATCCTATTCAACATGTTCACGTTCAAGGCGTATGCACGCACCTGTTGTTGGATGCGTGTCCACAGCAGTCTGGAAGGGCAGACGCACGGGGCGGGGCCCAGAGGAGGCACTCGAGGGCACGTGGCAGGTTAACGGTGAATTCGTGCGCCAATAAGGAGGGATGTCTCAGGACCCTAACATGCCCCTCTGGTGTGCCTCTTTGGAACTCGCAGGAGCTGTCTTCTTTCAGGGCCTCTGGACCCCCCCTAAATAACACCCCCATGCGCCCAAAGATGTCTCCACCCTGATCCCTGTTACCTGTGGCTCTGCAAGGCAAAAGGAACTTTGCAGATATGATTAAGCTAGGGATCCCGAGACGAGGAGTTATCCTGATTAGTGGAGGGGGAGGGGGGAGAGCACAGAGAAGTTGCAAGGGTCCTTCTAAAAAGGACACAGGGTGAGCGCCTGGGTGGCTCAGTGGGTTAAAGCCTCTGCCTTCGGCTCAGGTCATGATCTCAGAGTCCTGGCATTGAGCCCCGCATCAGGCTCTCTGCTCGGCAGGGAGCCTGCTTCGTCCTCTCTCTGCCTGCCTCTCTGCCTACTTGTGATCTCTGTGTCTCTCTCTCTGTCAAATAAATAAATAAAATCTTTAAAAATAAGTAAATAAAAATAAAAAAATAAAAAGGACACAGGTGGCACTTTGAGCAACGAGACAGCGGAAGCAGCGAGAGGTGCGAAGACACGGTAGTGCTGGCTTTGCAGATGCTGGAAGGGCCGCACGCCAGGGAACGCAAGCCCCCGAGCAGCTGAGAGTCGAGAACACGGATTCTCGCCCGGAGCCTTGAGAAGGAGCACGACCTTGCCGACGCCTGGATGTCAGGACTTCAGATCTCTAAAACTATAAGTCTGTGCTGCTCTAAACCGCTAAACTTGTGGTAATTCATTACAGCACCCACAGGAAACTCAGGCAGCCCCAGCTCCTCCACGTCATTTCAAAAGGCCCAGAACATTCTTGGACGGCACCCATTTTGCTGAGCACCTACTCTGCGCCAGACCCCAGGCTGAGCTCCAGGGACGCAGCCGTTACTGAAACAGTCATGGCCTCGGTCACGAGGGCAGAACCAACACAAATGAGCACATAGGATGCGTCCAACCGACCCTGTGGATAAAAACACAACTGTCCCCACGTGCTGCGGGTCACGCGCATGTGACGATGAGGCCTGAGAAGGTGGGCTTCTTGATGGCAAATCCACAAACATGGGTCGCCTTACTAACTTTATGCAGAAGGAGCAGGATAGGCTCACGTCCATGAGATTTGAGGTGACCCCCTCCCCAGGGCTCCTCAGAGGGGCTGGCACTGCAGCTGACGGGGCCACCGTGCTCCCCAACCCCTCCTCCGGCACCTGGCTACTGAACGAGCTCGCAGGGAGCAGCCGGGGATGTGTTAAGCCCCTGACCTTGCCGGCCACAGCTGTGCCCCACTGCCTCTCTGGGCCTGAACCTTCTTGTCTGCTCTTCTCCCGGGAGCACCTGCCCTCCGCATCTTCTCGGTCCCACCTCTGCCGCTCCAGGCCTCGGGCAGCAGCCCCACCCGGGTTGAACCCATTCTCTCTCGAGGTCATAGTTCAAGGAGCTAGACACCGTAAATACCAGCCCAGATGTCAGAGTCCTCGCCCAGCCTCAGGATGCACCCGGCAAAAGGATCACGTTAGCGCGTGGACGGAGAAACGGATACCACAGATACCCCGTGGCGGCTTCACCCACGCGGGTCCCAACCCGAGGACGCTGGCCCGGACAGAGGCAGAGGGATGGGTGGGGAGGAGGATGACTCGGGTGAGATGGTTCCCATCAGCCCACCCATCTGGCTGTGACCTTGGGCAAGGTAACGTCTCCCAGCACCGTCCCAGGCGCGTTCAGCTCGGCATCTCCTCTGAAATAAGGATGCACACAAGGCTTGTAGGGCCCGGGGCGGGGCGGGGGCCCGGGACTCCAACCCACGGCTCCACACCACGTGCTCAGGGAGCCGGCTGTTTGCACCTACATCACCAAGCCCGACTACCACGCCCACGTGTCTTTTCTAGACTCCTCGCACTGCCCTAGTTGTGAAGTTCAAATGCCTGCAGACAGTAGTGTCTCTGAACCCCTCATCAACAAACTGCCACCTCGTCCTTCTCAAGCTCCCTTCTCATGCCCTATTCCACCCCCAACGTGAAATCCTCCACTTGCAAGCAATGGCCTGCAGGGTAGGGACAGAGACGCCTGGGCCTGGAGCCACAGAGGAAGGAAGTCTGCCTCTGGAGAGCCTGCCCGCCACACACGCCCCTGCAGGACCTCACGCAGGCTCCCCGCTGCCAGGGCGGGGCTCCCCGCTGCGGACCAGGAGACGGAGGCCCTGCAGGCGGGCGACCTGCCCGTGGAAAGCCAGCCAAGTGCTGACTTCCACTGTGGAACCAAGTTCCCCAGCGACAAAGCGCTCTCCACCAAATAACAGACAAGGGGAGTCACGGGCACTAAAGTACTCCTAGAAAATTCTTATAGTGCTGGATCCCCGTAGGCAGGGAAGAGGGAGAGGGGAGCCAGGACACAAGGTGACACCAGGCAGGGACACCGAAGGAGGGGCGCCTTCTAGGCTCCCAGGGATGGCTCTAGGGGGTCCTAAGTCCAGGGCGCAGGCGCCCTCCCTTACCCCCATTTTACCAATAAGGGAAATAAAGGAATGGCCAAGGCCCCGTGGCCAGAAAGAGATGGAGCCAGGACTTATATCCTGCTGTCCCGCTAGCTGGGTGTCCAGAATCAATGTGCACCCATTATCCTGAGCCCCATCGCGGCTGCCCTGCCCCCTGCCCTCATGCACAGCTGACCTCGGGCCTGAGGTGACAAACACCGATGACCAGCGTCGGTCATCAGTGACACTGATGGAGGCCTTCAGAAAAGCCCCTGGGTGCCAAGCAGAGCAGGCTGCGGCTGGGGAGTGCAGGCAGCTGGCCCCAGAGCCACAGAGGAGGGCGACACCCTCCGGCGATCCCCAAGCTTCGGGAGCCTGGGGACCCTTTCCTAACCGAGAGTCTCACAGACCTCCCCCTCCATCGGCAGCTGTACTTTCTAGGCAGAAAGCACATTCAGAACCGCTGTTAAGCAAGCTCGTTGACATGCAGCAGAGCCCGAGAAGACTGGCGAACAGCAGGGCACCGACGAGAAAGATGCCTGTTTGTTTGTCCCCATCCTTTCTGGTCCCCGAGCGGACTCCACCCACTGACCTACCCGGACATTCCCAGGTCTGGCAGGAATTCAGCCTGGGTCAAGGGAGCAGGGAAAGCAGTGGGTGAAGCAGAGCTAAACAGAGAACTTTCTCTGCAGAACTTCTCAGGGCCTTGACTGTGCCTGTGCCTCATGACTTGCCCAGGAGACGGCCAGTGAATGCAGCCGCCCAGCACCTCCGGTAGAAAGGCCAAGAGGAAGGTCCCTCCCGGCCTGAGGGTAGGGCAGCGGGGTCTGCCCCTCCGACAGCCACCAAGCCCCTCCATCAGCCTTCCATTCCCCATACCCCTCCCCGCCCCACCCCTGCACCAGAAGAGCCAGCAGCCCGGTTCAGCCGCTTTCTGCTCCTTACGGTAAGGCCTTCTGTCTCTGAAGAGCAGCCCCAGGTGAGCTGAGAGCCCCCATGCATTGGGTCTCCTGAAGCTCCTCCTTCAACTGCTGGTTTCTCCTCTAGAAAGGTCCCCACACCCCTACAAAAAGCCTGCTCAAAACAATGTGAATGATCAAGACACAGGCAAAAATCAGCCCGAGACCTCCTTGAGGGAAGGGCTCCGATCTTGGTCACCTGAGGACCCGAGCACCAGTGTCCCTTTTTTTTTTTTTTTTAACCAGGCAGAGCCCAGGGAAAATGTGTTTTTTTCTCCGCTGGGTGGGGAAGGAGCACTTGTTGGGACCTTTCTTGGTGTCAGAGGCACAGGGGCCTCCAAAGAGCCTCCATCTCACTGCCCCCCGCAGGCCCCGGGGAGATGGCCTTCAAGCTGATGTGAAGAGCTCCAATTGCTGTGTGACCTTGGGCAGCTCAGTTAACCTCTCTGGACTTCAGTTTCCTCAACTGTGAAGTTTTACAAGGATCGCACGAGGCACGCCACCTCCTCAGATGTCCCACTGTCTCCTTCCCAGGCGGGAAGACGGAGCATCACGGCGACTGTGCCAGCCGCCGGCATCGGTGCTGATGACAAGCAGACCCAGGCTCACCCCTGCCTGCTCAGCGCGAACGCCTTCCACTGTCTGCTGCTCCCGAAGAAAAGACAGAATGAATCGCTTCTCCAGTGGTGACAGCAAGAGCCAGAGTCTGGCCAAGAACAGCCAGTTAAAGGGGAAAGAGAACCAAAAGGTCATTAAAAAGAAATCCATCATATCACGTAGTCCCTACAAGCAGCCTCACTGTCACTCGTCCCTGAAAACGTTCCAAACACCGTTCTTCTAGGCCCGAAGACTCACACGACCCCCTACCCCCGGGAAGACGGGAACATCCCGACACGCTGTGGAGCACACAGCAGGCGCCCACGCACCGGGGCCGAGGGGGCTTCCCAGGGACCCTCTTACCCCACCGTCCTCACGCCGACGTCCTTGTCCCCTTCCCAGTAAATCCAACGGCCAGCCCAGGTCACTTTCTTGTCTCAACAAACCTCCCCCATAAAGCAGAGGAGGAATTAGGACCAGCCTGGGGTTTAGGACCAGGACCAAGACCAGGAATGAGGACCAGACCTGACCTGCTGAAAATGGTCAGAAAGCAGGGGGCACTCACTGGCCGGGAGGGGGTGCAGCAGGAGGACGCGTTAGAAACCCAGACGAGCGCCAGGCCGGCGAGCACGGGACAGGGAGCACAGGACGGGGAAGCCGCGGCACACACATCGCGTTCATATATGGACGCGGGCGGGGACCCCATGACTTGCGATTTGCGGGAAAGGCCTCTTTAGAGCGCTCTGAGGAAGGCCACGAGGGATCAGGCCGCTGGAGGACGGGGCTGCTTTCACATGATAGAAGTCTGCTAACCACAAAACGCTATTTCCAACCTCGCTGCCAACCGCCTCGTGGGCCAGCAGACTGCCCCAGGAAAACCACCCCGCCGCGCGGAGAAGGAAGGAAGGGAGTGTCCATTCCCGCAGCGGGACCCGAGTCCTGGTGCTGCGGCTCGGGGGGAACATGGCCCAGCAGACGCCGGCCTCCGATAAGCCTGCGATTGGGGCCTGGGGCTGGAGGCCGGGCTCCGGGGCGGGGCGCCGCGGCAGGTGCCCCAAGCTGCCTTCCGGTTGTCAACTCCCATCAGGAGCACCCCTGCGCTAACGAGGAACACCTATCACCCCGTTTTCATGACAACAGAAATCAGACACCAGAAGAGAAAGCCCAAGCCAGAGCCCAGGCCTCCCAGGCTGCGGACACTGGCAGGTTTGCTTTAGGTGTCGCTCACTTCCCTGGGGGGTGGGGGGCGGGCCAGGGAGATCCTGGAGGGGGAGGGGAGCGGAACTCGATCCGCCCCCTGCTTCGGCCACGGGACACACCAGCAGGTTTCAAAAACCAGGCCCAGCCGTGGACCCCACACCCGCTGGGTGACCATGACCGAGCTCCCAGGGGTTGTCACAGGGATAACCGAGTTCCCGTGGCACCAGACACCGGGACGCTCGAGTAGCTCTTATTTGTGATAATTACGAGTGATCCCCAACCCCAGGGAGACACGCCCTTCTCAGGTGTTGCTCGATGGATCCGCAGGTCCCCGGGTCTGCTCACGCAGGAGTCCACGAGCCCCATGGAGACGCCGGTGCCCGGAGCCGGCCCTCCGCCGACAGGGCTCCAGAAAGGTGCTCGGGGCCTCGAGCAGTCACAGGGACCAGGATCCCACGCTCCCTGGGGCACCTGTGCCGCACCCTGCATGCCACCCCCACTAGACACGGCCCAAACCCGGGGTCATGCAGAGGTGAGGCCAAGGAACTGGCAAAGCAAGTCCAAGACACCCAAACCCAATGCAAGCCCAAGGCTGACCTTGCTTTCCGGGTTTGGGGGACTCTGGGCTAGCCTCCCTCCAGAACTCAAATGTCAGAGTCTTCACCCCCAGGGCCTCAGAATGCGATGGGGTTTGGAGACAGAGCCTTTAAAAAGGACATTAAGATACAGTGGGGTCATAGGGAACACGCAGAGGGAAGACAGCATCGGCAAGCAGGGAGAGAAACCAAGCCCTCCCGCACCTTGACCTTGGACTTCCAGAACTGTGAGCACATAAGTTACTGTTGCTTCGGGCGCACAGTCTATGGTATTTTGTTACAAGCCTGGCAAACCTAAATCAACACACAGCCCACCGGGACAGCAGAGGGCCCCAGTGCCCAGGGCGACGCCCCGCGGGGAGGAGCAGAGCGGAGGCAGGAAGTCCCTCGCCAGCCCGCGGGAGCGGCTACCACCCCGAGGGAGAGGGGCCCTCGGCCGGCACACACAACCCGAGCTGGGAGCGGGGTCTTCTCAGCAACCCAGTCAGCCAAGCAGATGCCCGGAGCCAGTGCTCGGCTCCCGGGGGCAGAAATCACAGAGGGTCAGTCACGAGAGACGCCGCCCAGCTTTTACAAGGAAACCAACTGTCCACTTGAAAAACTGTAAGAGAGTCAGGAACCCCATGGTCTCCTCTGAAAGAGTCCTGTATAGGGATATATATGGATATAGGTAGAGTAGGAAAAAAAAAAAAACAAACAAAGAACAGATGGGTAGCTGCTAGGGGCGGGGAGACCATGAGAACCGTGTCCAACAGGAGCCCACGGTGTTGCAGAAGGAAGGAGCGGAGCCCGGCACCTTCCTCTCCTCCACCGCTTCCCTTCCTGAGCGACACCAGACTCGATCTTCGGGGCCCCTGTTCCAGGGAGCCAGGGACATCCTGACTTCCATCTGGGCCCCGACGCCTAACAGGGCCGCGTCACCAGGTGGCACCGAGCCGGTTCTGTCCCAGCAGGCGGGACCTGCGCAAAGTCAGGCGCACTCACACCCACCCACACCCGACACACGGGGACGCGGGCCCCGAAGCACCCGGCTTCGACCACCTTTCTCACCACCAACTTCTCCCGCTTCCAGCTCAGCCTCAGTTTTTCCTGCTCAACTTCTGGAAGTTTCCTCTTGAAAGCAATTCCTCACCCCCCAAGATACTGGAGCCGAAGATGCCCCATGACAATCAGCCGCGAAATTCTCATGCAAGAAGCTACCCTTCGTTTCTGAATCCTTGCCACCTCCTGAGAACACAAGCAAAAAGGTTTCCTCTGATCACAAGGGGAGAAAGCATCGCNCACACGTTTT
>LNAC01000097.1:2950056-2971994 GCA_002007465.1 Ailurus styani | reverse complement strand
CCCCCCCCCCCGAGAATGACAAGCACTCTGTAAAACCAAATAACAGCCGTCTTTGTACCTGCTTAATGACACCCCTCTGGGCCTGTCAAACAAGCCAAGGGAGACTGTAACAGGCAGAGCTGTGTGACCCCCTTTTACAGCCAGTATCATCGACACCCAGCACACGAGATTCTGAATTTACACCCAACACCCACATTTCGTGGCCTTTTCCCTTAAGAACAAGAAAGGGACACTGTACCAGCCCGTTCAACTCCCCAAGGTGGACAGCGAACAGTTCATTTCAAATGAGTGAATATCAGGAAAAATTGCTGTTTATCTTATGCCAAAAAACTGTACCGAATGAAATGATAAAGCTGAAGTTAACCTGAAAGGGCTTATCCACTTGGAAGCCGTGGGCACCGGGCAGACACACGCTCCACAGTCTTTTTCAAGTGAAAAGAGAAAGAACCAATCCTCCTCCCTTCAAAACCAAGCACAGACGTCAAGACAAAACAACCACCAAGCATACAGCACCGAGACAAAATGCGATTAACTGTGTGTTCACAATTTACCCATGGGGATAATCCTGAGAGTGATAATCACTGACGGGTTTTAGGCACTCAGTAAGCGAGGGTGGTGGGAACCCCAGCATTCCCCCCGGAACCTGTGCATGGGACCTTACCTGGAGAGAGGGCCTTTGCAGGTGTTACCAAGTTAAGCAGAGGCCATACCGGGTGAGGGTGGGCCCCACTGGTGTGCTTACTGGGAGAGGGAAATTCGGAAACGAGACACAGAGGAGGGAAGGTGACCACACGGCGACAGAGGCAGAGGCTGGAGTGATGGGTCAATAAGCCGACGACCACCAGAAACTAGGAGAAGGCAGGGCAGGACTCACTGCCCCACCACGCCACGCCCCGGGGGCCGGGTGCGGAGGATCGAGACTCCGGATCCCAGCGCACTTCACGCTGTCGTGGCTACAAAGTGGGCATCCCGGTTTCTAGCCGCTGGTTTCCTGAGCTCGTCGGAGGCAGGCGCACCCCTGAGACAGATCTGCTCAGACTGCTGATAAACGCAGGCTTGGAAACCACGGTCCCAGCCAGGCCCTTGGATGGCTCCCCGGACACAGACGCAACCCAACACGAGCCTCTTCTCCCGTCTTCGGGTTTTCTACAAGCATGGGATTATTTTTAGCAGCTGTTCCCACTCTCCGTCACCTCATTAGTTTTAGAACCAAATAATCCCATTATATATGACTTGACTGGCTCATCAAATTATCCTTCGTTCTAACAAATATTTAGTGAGCCTGCCACCGCGTGCTAGATCTTGCCTGGTACATTACATTTCTCAGAAAAGCATTTATGCAGCTAATGATCACAAATCCCCTAATTTAATTTACTCTTAAATGTGTTTAATTTTCCCACAAATGGAACGATAAACTTACACACTGAGCATTTTTTTTAAAGATTTTATTTATTTATTTGACAGAGAGGGAGATCACAAGTAGGTAGAGGCAGGCAGAGAGAGGAGGAAGCAGGGTCCCCGCTGAGCAGGGAGCCCGATGCGGGGCTCAATCCCAGGACCCCGAGATCATGACATGAGCCGAAGGCAGAGGCTTTAACCCACTGAGCCACCCAGGCAACCCACACACTGAGCATTTTTTGCCAGAGAAACGATCATCCTCAGGGCGCGCCCCGTAAGGACCCTACGGCAGCTCAAGAGTCAGACGGTAGGGGGCGCTGCAGGAAGACGCGGGAACCCGGCCATCCACACCCTTCCCCACCCGCTCTCCCGCGCCTCTAACTCAAAACACAGACCAGGTGCGCCTGACCCAGGGCCCCTGACCCGGGGTGCAGAGGGGGGCAGCGCAGTTACACCACAGACCTGAGCTGTGGGTGCCCCTGGGCGACCTCCAGAGTCACAGGGACGCACGCGGAGAGGATCCTGGCACGAAGCGTTCAAAGTCAGGCACAACCACACACCTGTGTGCGCCCGTGCGTAATAACAGTACCGGGAAGGCAAACAAGTGCTAAGCATGCGCTCCCGGTGGAGGCGGGTCACCTCTGCTGGGGGAGCAGTCGGGGGTGGTACGGGCACCGCCACCTAAGCCCGGCGCTAGGACTGTGGGTTCTTTTTAAATTATTCTTTACACTGTACATATGTGTGCTCTTTTGTACATGCAATGTGTTTCCCAGGATTTTCTCCTTGACTTTTTAAATTCTGGTAAAATATCGATTAAAAGGTCACCATTTGAACCACTGTTATGTGTACAGTTCAGTACGTTAAGTACCTTCACGCTCTCCGACCACCACCACCCACGTCCACGAGTCTTCGTCCTCCCCAACTGAGACCCTGTCCCCACTACACAACTTCCCCTCCCCCTCCCCCCGCCCCTGGCCCCCGGTACTCTGCTTTCTGTCTCCATGAATCTGGCTGCTTTAGGGACCCCATATAAGCAGAATCCCACGGTATTTGTCGTCCCAGGACTTGGTTCACTTGGCGCAATGCCCTCGAGGTGTGGTGGCAGGTGTCGGATTTCCTTCCTCGTTCAGGCTGAATCATGGGCCACGCACGTACGGATGGACCACATTTCATTTATCCGCTCATCCGCCGACCGGCGCAGAGACTATGACCACCTCCGGGCTACTTGTGAATCAGGCTGCCCTGTCACAATATGTATTTTAATGACCGTGTTCCCGAGCAAGAGGGAGCTGGGTAAAAAAGCAGACAGGCTGCCAACTTTCTGGGCACCAAGCCGACCCGCCGTCTCAAGTAGAACGAAATCTCGGCTTGCTTACCGGCGCTGCCCGTTTTAGGCTCTAACCCTCCCTTCCAGTGATCATCGTGGAAGGCAGCAACAACAGAGCCCTTGAAATGGCCACCTCTAGAAGAACATTCTAGAAAGCCAAACACGTGCGACAGATGTGGGGTCTGGTGACTGCTGGTTGACACCAGGACTGGCACAGTACAGCCGGTGGGCCAAATCTGGCCCGACACCTACTCCTGTGAAAGGCTTTGTTGGCACACGGCCACCTGTACGTTTATGGGTCGGTCGTAGGCAGCTGCCTTCCAGCCACAGCAGCGCCAATGATGTCTAGAAACAGGCTGGCTCACCAAGTCCGATGTTTCTACGCGTTGGACACTTGCGAGACCAGATCCCCAACTTTTCGATGGTTAACAGAATTCATAACACACGTTTTCCACGCTTTCCAGGGCGAGGGATTTAGGACGGGGGTGAGGGCAGGACAGGAATGTTCCCAGCACCCCAGAACCAGGGGAGGGGAAAGCGAGTCTGCAGTCCTCCAGCCTCTCCCGGGTCCTGGGCCTGCCCCGCCACACGCACGCGAGGCCGGCTCCGACCCCGAGCGCTTCCAGGGAAAGGCCTCCAACTCCATGTCCACGGGCGACCTTCCAACATCACTCACAGCCTCGGGGGCTGGAGCACCGCTGAACCCGTCAGCCGGCCCAAGGCCAGAGGAAGACTCCGATGGGGCCCGTAGTCCGGCCACTGTAACAGGTGACCACAAACCGGGGGCTTCACGTAGACGTGCGTCCCCTCACAGGCTGGAGGCCACAGTCTGAGAACAAGGTGGCAGGGCCGTGCTCCCTCTGATGGCTCCAGGGGACAGTCCTTCCTCCCCTCTCCCTGGTGTCTGGTGGCAGCTCGCTGGCTTGTGGCTGCCGTGGTCACGTGGCCTTCTCCCCGTGGGGGACCACGTCTCCTTCTCCTATCACTGGATTAGGGGCCCACCCCACTCTGGGACCTCATCCTAACCTACATCTAAATCACATCTGCAAAGACCCTATTTCCAAATGAGGTCACGTTCACTGTTCACCCAGGCGCTGGGGTTAGGACTTCGGGATATCTTTGGGGTCGAGGGGGTGGGGGATACAGTTCAACGCATCACAGAGATCTTCCCTCGATCTCCTCCCACGGCTCCTTCCTCCGGGGCCGGCTACGGGCCACTGACACAGCCGAGTGCCCGCCGCCGTGAGCTTGCCCCGGGAAATGCGTGCCAACGACAGAAAGGGCTCCCTCCGTCAAGAGGGAACGCGGGTCGTGGCTTCTCTCCCTTTCCCCGCTGCGGCTGAGTCTGAAGCTCGCTCCCTGGGACACGGCACCACTCAGCTGCGCCTCCAGAGCTCCCTTAATGGCCCAAAGCCCAGGGCTGGAGTCACAGGCTGTATATACCCGGCAGCCTGGCCCGCAGAACATTCTCCGCTGAAGGCTGTTTGGTATTAATCCCGCCGGTGCCTATAAACAGCCGGCCTGATGCAAGAGCTGTTCCCGGTCCCCCTTCTCACTTCATAAGAATTGTGTGTATTTTGCAGGAGGGAACGTGTGGCCACAAAGCCCACGTCTCTGATTACGTGGCACCTGAAATGAGACCCTTTCCGCTAACTGGCCGGAAGATTTTCACGGCTCCTGGCTGAAGCGTCTTGGGAAATCTGTGCTTCTCTCGTGGCCATTTGCGCAGATGGAGCTCGGAGCCAGCAGCACCAAGAGAGAGTGAGAGCGAGAGAGAGAGAGAGAGAGAGAGAGAGAGCGCACGCCACAGACCATCAGGGATTTTATTCCGCAAATCAGACAAACAGCCAAACACCTTGCACCAAAAAGCGGTACGTGCCTGGCACAGGTGAAGATCAACGCTGGGCTGCAAAGTATTCACCCAAGTGTCTCCTCCCCGCACCCAATGACAAACGTGGGCACCCCCAGGAGACGCTCCACGGTTCACGGGGCCTCTTCTCCCACGTTCACACGCTGAAATCTTAAAACGATCCTGGGATTGGTAAAGAGAGGTGTCACCATCAATCCTCTTGTTCAGAGAATGGGACCACCGCCAGGTCAGCGAGCTAAGAGGGGACAGTGACCTGGGTCTCATGCCTGCTCACCCGTCTGTGGCATCCAGAGTCTTCACGGGTGTGGAAGGTCACGGGGGGGATGGGGTTGTTAGGATCCCTGGTCCAGTAACAGTTCAAGAAGACAGAAAGACTAGTCTAGTCTAGACCCCAGATCAGGGGGGAGCATAAACCCCCGGGGTGGGGGGGACAAATCTGGCCTCTGGTCTGTTTTTGTAAATAAAGCTTTATTGCAACACAGCCACACCCCGGAAGGCCACTGTCTATAGCTCTAAAGAACAAGTCGAGTAGTCGCCACGGGGACTGGAAAACCTCCCCTCCGGCCCTTTGCAGTAGGAGCCTGCAGACCGTGCCTGCCGTGGGCTGTGACGGAGCCATGGAGGGAGGGGTGTGGGCGAGCCAGCACCCAGGCCCCACCCGCCCACGGTACCGGGGCAGGCCCAGGGCTCCCCACCGTGGGTGCGGGAGCCCATCCCCACCAGAGACCAGCCGAGGCCGAGGCCAAGCCCCGCACTGCCTGCACACCAAAATCCACGCACTCCGTTGCGGGGGCCTGAGCCCCAGGCCGAGCGAGGGCCCCCAGGGGCCCCCACCTTTCAGAGGAATGAGACGTCAGTTCGAGCTGGATTTCTGGCCCGAATCTCCAGGGCTCCTGCGGCCTCCAAAGCTCCTCCCCCAAACTGGATCGCTCCAACATGGAGGAAACTAAAAACCCATCAGCAGGACCCCCGCAGCAGTGGGGACGCTGCCTCCAAGGGCCGATTACTGCTGGAGAACTCTAATCGAGCTCCGAAGGCCGTCTACACTGCGTGTGTCCCCCGCTCACGCTTCACCTGGGGGACACCCGTCTACACGCCGGCCGCGAGGTGTGGAGCCACACCGCACTGCATCAGAGCGGAGTTTACCCGGAGGGACGGCCCTGCGGTTCTCGCCTAGCGCCGGAAATGAGCAGAGAGGGAAGAGACCGAGTTCCGACCCTGGCTGACCGCCTCTCCCACTCGCGGACGCGGTCATCCATCTGATGGCCACGCACACCGTGCTCACCGAAGCTGGAGGAGGGCTTCAGGGAGGAGGCCACGCGACGAGAGACCTGGGGGGGAGGGGAAGGGGGAGGCAGGGCTCTCCACCCCCCACCCCTGTCATGCGGGAAGCCAGGGAGCCAGCCCTGCGGGGCAGGGTCACAACAGGGCCCAATCTCCGGGCCAGGCGCTCCGAGGCCCCCGCTCTGTCTTTTCCAGGCTTGCTGACCGGAGCCGAACCTTTCTGCTTGAAACCCAGCAAGGTGGATCTGTCCCCGGGGACCTAAACCAGCTGGCTCGGAGCCAAGACCCTCCGTCCACACAGAGGAGGTCAAGAGGATGCCCTTTAATCTCACCTCATTCACAGGCAAGGCCCCGGGCCCTGGCCTCCATCTGGGCTGTGATCGTTGTTTGTGGGGCATCGGGCCGTGGCTGCTCACTCACATCTCTGGGGTCCAGAGGGACTCGAGCGACCACTGGGAGACAGATGCCCATGAGCAGGGCCACACTCTGCCGCCCAGAGCGGCCCCTGGCACTGAATGCCCCCCTCCGCCAAACTAACAGCTCGGCTTCCCTCGGGTCCGGCTGGAGAGCTGCCTGTACCCTGCTAGGCCTCCTCTCCAACGACAGACACCTCCAAAGAGGGGCCGAGAAGCAGGCCATCCTGTGGCCGCAGCCGGCCCTGGCATGATCCTTGACCTCACGGGACCGTGCCACCTCCGCCACTGGTGGACATGGCCAGGGAGGGGCCTGCGTCAGCCTCTACGCGGCCCCCACCTCACCTCACACACGCCTGCCCACTGGCCCCATGTTCCAGGCACACGGGCCGTATTGGTGTCCTGGGGCTGCCATAAGTGACGGCCACAGGCTGGGTGCTTACACCCTGGAATTTATGGAGGCTGGACGCCCAGGAGCAATGTGCCGCCGGGGCTGGTTTCCCCCAGGTCCCTCGGCTGGGCCTGCAGACAGCCTCGCTCTCCCTTGTCCTCATAGGGTCACCCCCTCGACATGCCCACATCCTGATTTCCCCTTTTTTATAAGGACGCTGCGCACACTGGATCAGCCCCGCCCCCCAAAGACGCTCTACCCAGATAAGGTCTCACTCTGAGCTACTGGGGGTTGGGACTGTGGTGCATGAATGAGGGGGGACGTGACTGCCCCTGACCTCTCAGCCTTCCTGAAAGCCATGCCCTCTGCCTGTTCCCGCCTGCTAAGTTCAGGTCACCCTCCAGCAGGAGGTTAAGAGCCACCTCCGCAGGGGAGCCTTCCCTGATCCCAGGCCCAGGGGCAGGACCGGAGGGTCCACTCTGCCCCCACCGGCTCTGCAGAAAGGCCCATGTGTTTCTGGGCACGGCCCAGGGGGTACACAAAGGCCTGCCCAACAAATGTTTGCTGAAGGAACAAAGGAGTGAGGAATACACGAGTGAATGAGTGACTCGCCGACCCCATTTTCACAGCCTCCCTTAGAGAAGGCGCTGGCGGAACCACAGGTCCCGAGGCTACTAAAGCCAAGTCCTGGAGTGACCTTGAGGGTCCCCAAATACTTCCCTGGGCTTCCACGTCCGAGGTGTTGTGTGGAGTGAAATCTCCCAACCAGTCTTTCGGGGAGGCAGGGCGGGCCTCCTCGTGCCCATTTTATAGACAAGGAAACCAAGACTGAGGGTGACAGTGACCTGCCCAGGGTGACAAGGCAGAGTACAGCCCGGTGGCTGGGGGCTCAGGCTCCACGTGGCTCCCAGCTCTCCACGTCCCGCCACTGGGCCCCAGGGCAGAGCACTCTCCTCTCCGTCCTTGACATTCCTCATCTGTGAAATGGGTCACAAAAACACGCACGGCACGCAGCCCCAACGGTGGTGTGGCCGAGGAAGCGCTTGCACGCAGCTGGGGAGGAAGATAAGACTCTGGGGCCCTGGGCCTCCCTCCGGCCCTGCTCTGCGCTCAGCCTTTGCGTGCAAGGCCTCGCTTAATCCTCACAACCATCAGAGATCAGGCTGCTGTTCCCACCCTCGCTGATAAGGGCCCTAAGGCTCCGGTCATCAGACTTGGGCCTCTGCCTCCAAGCCCCCAGACGCACCCACGAGGAACTGGTGAGAACCCCTGTGACCTCACCCAGGATTCTGCAGCACCGTCTGTGGTTAGTTAGCTCACCACTGCGGCTGACACCACCCGGGCAGTGAGCACCCCTCAGCAGCTCCCTCAAACAGGGGGACCCAGGAGGTGCTGCACAAGGCGATAACTTGTAATCAAGGCAGCCCGCTGTGCGGCGTCATGACTGTCAACTGCACCGTCCCGGGCACCCAGCCGTGGCCTCTATGGGGCTTTGCCAGGTGGACACTTGAGAACGGGCTGGCTTCGTCCACCTCCGGGGTCAGGAGCTCATCCTTCGCAGCAGCCAGTCCCCTCCCCGCCCCCATCAGCAGGGGTGCGACCTCCGCTCCGGCTGAAAGCGAGGGACAGTGGCAAGAACCAGCGAGTGGGCGACTGACAGAGCCCCTGCCAGCCAGGAACCAGAGCGGCCGGGCTGCACGCTCGATGAGTCCCAGGCACGGACAACTTCCACGTACAAGTGTCTAAAGAGATAAACTACCCAGGGGTAAATCTAAGCAAAAAGCCTCAAATGCAAGGATGAGCGACTTGCTACCTGGGAAGCTAAAGGATGATGAGCGACAAGGAACAAATGAGACTTTGAGAAGCCAGTCTGGAGCATCCGACACCAGACCCAGCAGTAATAGCCCTCCAGTTCCTTGGGCCCCTAAACGCCCACCGCTCCGTTCCCTCCTCACATCTCTCAGAGCGACCTACTGAAACCATCACCTGGACCCAGTGGGTCGTAAAATCAGCTGACTGTGACCAGCACATGTCTCTAATGAAATGAAACGGAATCGAATAGAAAAGGTCAATGTGTTTCACTTACGGTACGCTATGATTTCATGGATATGAATAAATGTAGGTTTGAACTGGCGTTTCGGGGTAAATGCATTTCTTAACACGGGTCAAAGTCAAATCAAAAGTTTAACAGACACTATCTCGGCTCACAGCTTCTTGACCATGTGCTGGCCCCTTAAGAACCCCATCAAAGTCTCCCTCCTGAGCACATAAGGTCAGACAAGACTGTGCACGCCATGACCGGGGGTCCCCATTCTCGCTTTCCTAGCAAGGACAGCATCATACCTGCCCCAAAGCATCGTACTGGTGACAGGATGAGACCATGGGAGCAAACACCAGGGGACAGGGGCCACCAGGGCAGGGACCAGAGACAGGACGATGAGGAAGGCTCAACCAGCCCACATCTGTCCCAATCGCCCATCCTCACCCAGGTTAAGGACCTCACCTTGGAAATAAGCAAGGGCACTGACCTAAGGTCGGAGAGAAACTGACAAGCGCGGGCTCCGCTCCCAGCCCAGCACTGTTTTTCCCAACTGCTGGATGGACAAAGAATTCACATGCTATGGAATCCGCCCTAGACAAGTGCGTGATTCACTGAATGTTAGGATATTCACCGATTGTGACACTCCCCAGCAGACACTCCCCATCCCCCCAATCCCGCTGCAAACACTATTCTACTACTTTGTCTTTGCGGATTTGCCTATTCTGTACATTTCCTAACTGTGGATTCACACAACACGTGGCCTTTTGTGTCTTATTGTCAAAGCTGATCCATGCTGTGGCCTCTATCAGTACTTCAGTCCTTTTTACAGCTGAATAGTATTCCACTGTGTGGCTACACCACATTGTGTTTACCCATTCATCTACTGAACGGCATTTGGGTTGGTTTTGCTTCCTGGCGATTCTGAATAATGAGCAGGGCGTCAACCGAACCTTCAACTAACATACATCTCCTTCAGGGACAACACTCAAACCCCGGATATAAGCCAGCTAAGTGTGTACCAAAAGGATCTATTCTTCTCTTTTATTTTCCCAAGGGATTTGCTAAGCAAGAAAATTAGGAGCAGCCTAAAAGCCGGGCTCTAAGAAAGAAAAACTAAATAATAATTGTAGATACGTGCAATGAGGCCCCAGCAAAAAATAAAATAAAAGCAAAGCCCAGCTGCACACAATAAGATTGAAATTCTGCGTGCTGTTCCAACAAAATTCCAAATCATTAAAATCTCATTACACTAATAATATGTTTTCTAGTTAGGCTTAACTAACACAGTCCCTTCCCCTAACAAAGTGCAGCCATCCTCAGAAGCAGCAGCAGAGCTCAATGTTTGAAGATGACAGCTCCCGGGGCACCGTGTCTTCTGTCTGCGACTACGAATACCTTCAGGCTACACCTGATCAGGGGACAGGCAGAAATTACAACTGCCCTAAGGGCCGAGCTTCCAGGTCCTGAGCTCCCAGCCCTTCACCTAAGTTCCTGTCTCCTTTAAGTGTTCTGCCCATTTACCACCAGCTAGTCCCTGGTCCTAACGAGTTACCACAAATGTGGTGACTTAGAACAGCACAGATGTAGTATCTTATAGTTATGGGGGGTCAAAGTCCAAAATGGCTAGAATCAAGGTGTCAGCAGGACTGTGTTCCTTCTGGAAGGTGTAAAGAGAATCTGCTTCTTTGCTTTCCAGCGTCTAGAAGTGCCCCCACTCCTTGGATTCCCGCCTCACATCACTCCACTGACACATCTCTTTCCCTTACGTACTGACTCCCCTCCCTCACTCTTATAAGGACCTTTTGTCTACCTGGACACTCTAGAATAATGTCTTCATCTCAAATTCCTTAATCACATATGCAAAGTCCCTTTGACCATGAAAGGTGACGGAATCACAGGTTCTAGGTTAGGTACCCAGATGTGGACAATTTGGGGGACCATTAATCGACCTACCCCACTGTCTTATTTTTTATGCATTTCAAAGTAAGTTGCAGACAGGGATACCTTTCCCCTAAGCATACATATCACTAACTAGATTCAGTCTTTACAGTTCTTTTTCCCTTTGGAGTTAAAGTTTGCATACAATAAAACACACACTTTTTATTTTTTTTAAGATTTTTTTACTTATTTATTTGTCAGAGAGAGAAAGGGAGAGAGCACAAGCAGGCAGAGGCAGAAGGAGAAGCAGGCTCCCCACTGAGCAAGGAGCCTGATGCGGGACTCGATCCCAGGATCCCGGGATCATGACCTGAGCCGAAGGCAGACGCTAACCGACAGACGGAGCCACCAGGCGTCGGGAAACACACTCTTAAGTGCATGTGCCTGTGTATCTCAAACTCCCATCAGGATGGAGGACATCCCTAGTCAAGCCCCATCCCCAGTGCAGAGACAACCATCGCTTAGTTGTATCCATTGAAGAACTTCACAGAAACGGCACGGCACGGTGCACTCTTCAGGGTCTGGCTTCTTTCTCTAGGCAGAGCGGTTTTGCGAGTTGCTGTGTGGCTGCGATTCCGTCGTCCCTCCCTATTGGCTCAGTCGTCTCCTCCCGTATGAACGACCCCCTGTCCTTTCCCCCATGCTCCTACTGACGGACATCCAAGGTCCTTCCAGGTTTTAGCTATTATGAAGAAAGCTGCTGTGAACCTTCCTGTGCAAGCATTCTTATGGACACAGACATCCACTCCTCCAGTCCATATCTCAGATTGGAACTGCTGAGTCATGGGGTGGGGGAGACAGTGAATGTTTAGTTTCTAAAGAGACGACCAAACTGACTTCCTGAGTTCGTGCCCCCTACCAGCCCTGGCCGCGTGAGAGCTCCAGCGGCCCCACATCCCCACCAAGGCTCGGGCGACCGCGTCAGCTGTCCTGGTGGGTGGGGACTGTATCTGGTCCTCCTGTGGTCCATTCCCGGGACGACTAATGATGCTTTTCTAGATGCACACTGGCCATTCGTACCCATCTTCGGTGGGGCGTCCGTCCAGACCTTTTATCTCTTCTTTTATTGGGTTTTGTCTTTTTTTTTTTTTATCATCAAGCTGTGGGAGTTCTTTACATATCGTGGATGCCAGTCCTTTCTCAGATATGTGTTTTGGGAATTGTGAGAATTGTGAGTTTCAATAAGAAACATACATATTTGGTTTTCATCCCAGTTCCTGGCCCAGAGTTCCAAAACCCTAGCAATTTCCTAAGCAATGAGAGAGACAGTCACCTTAGGGAAGGGCTGGTTGCCAGGGGAACGGACCCTGGGCTTAGAGAGTTGAACTCTTCAACCCCTCCCACCCTGACCCCTACTGTTACCCCCTCCCTCCCCACACCGCCCCCTCTGCCTCTCTTCCTCAAGGCTGCTCCTGAGTGCATGCAAGCTGGTGAGACAGTGAAATGCTTCTCTGAGCTCTGTGAGCCGAGCTAGCAAATTAATTCATGGGCCCCGAGGAGGGGGTCACGGGAGCCTCTGACTTGTAACAGCCGATCAGCAGCACAGGTGTGGACCCAAACTTGCAACTAGCGTCAGGGTGGCGGGCAGTCTTGTAGGGCTGGGCCCTTAACCCGTGGGGCCCACCAACACTGTCTCCCGGTGGACCCTGTCAGAATGGAGCTGAATTATAGGCCATCCAGCTGGTAAGAACCCCACACCGGGACCGATATTGGAGCCACAGCTGATGATCAGAGGAGAACGGGTACCAGAATCTTCGGAATACTTTCTCCCACTCCACGGCGTGACGGGGCCCAGTTTAAATTACATCCCTGCGTTTAATAACCCGTGTGATTGCCCAAGAACCCTAGGGTTAAGTACTCTTTACAGAAGAGGAAACCGAGCCACAGGGTAGGGAAGTACTTCCCCAAGGTCAAAGCCGCAAGCACAGCAGGATCGGTTCAAACCCTGGAAGTTGGGCCCCGAGATCCATGACCCCAACAGCCACATGGACTGCTTCCTGCTTACTCAGCAAACACACAAAGACCACCTTCCACAGCCAAAGATCATTTCTAATCACCGGGCGCTGAGCCAACAACCCCAGCAGGTGCATGCAGGACTTGGCGATCCCCAGGGACAGAGAGGGGCCCCCCCAACTGCTGGATCAACATGGAAGCCGAGGGGCAGTAGGGCTCAGGGACACAGGGACAGAGGGTGTGAGGGCACCAGCCAAGGCAGATGGGGAGGGCAGGGCTGGCCGAAGGCAGGCAGGAGACAGAGCGAGCGAGATCTGGACTGCAGCCTCCGGGGGCTCTGTCTTCCTTCTGTAAATGCCAGCAGGTCCATTCAGCACAGAACGGATCTCATCTGTCTGCTCCGGAGCGCGTTCCTGTCCCCCCTAGCTGAGTGCGTCTCCAACCGCCGAGAAGAAAGCGGCTTTACCGCGAAAAAGCTGGGGCGATTACTCACAGGTGAGTCACCTCTCCGGTTGGCAAGACTGTGCACCCCCAAGCCAGCTGCCAGGGGTTTTAATCCCCCCGGCTGGTGGCGTAACGTCTGCAAGGGCCCTCACTTCTCTGCGCCCCTGTCTGCTCATCCACAAAATGGCAAAAAGCACACAGCACCCACCTCCCTGCTGCCGGTGAGCCTGAGACAAGGTCGTGCACGCGGCGTGGGCGCGGTGCCTAGACCATCACAAGGGCCCTGCTTGGCGGCCGGAGACTCCATTCTGGCTTTTTTGTTCCTTTAAATGTTTTCCCTCACTTCTTCTCCGATGATCTTCTACCAATCCACTATCAAGTATGGACTCGTTCTCGCTTTGAAACACGGTATTAATTTTCAAAACAAGAAAATAAGAGAGCAGTGAAGACACCTCCAGTGTCTTTCCAGCTTTGGCAAAGAATTCCCTTAAATTCCACTTGTACCAACCATGAGTCACGAACACCACCAGCACGGGGTTCCTCTCCCCGGCTGCTGTGAGGACGCGGTGCCTGCCAGGTTCTGGCGGACACAGAGCGCGACACAGTTGCCCTGAGAACCCGGCAGCTGCTTCCAGGAGGCCTGGATTCAAGGAGTTAGGGAACGTCTGTTCCCTCCTTCACTTCTTTTTTTTTTTTTAAAGATTTTATTTATTTGACAGAGAGAGAGATCACAAGTAGGCAGAGAGGCAAGCAGAGAGAGAGGGAAGAAGGCTCCTCGCTGAGCAGAGAGCCCGATTCGGGGCTCCATCCCAGGACCCTGAGATCATGACCTGAGCCGAAAGCAGAGGCTTAACCCACTGAGCCACCCAGGCACCCGCCTCCTTCAGTTCTTAATAACTGACTAATAGAGCAAAGCCTAGATCCTTTGGAATTATAAGTCTTCAAGTCAAAGTATGAACATGCATAACTTTTTTAAACAACAGGCATAAACTATTCAGAAGGCCTTACTTGGGGGGAACCAATGTTCGTGACGGATTCTGGTTGCCTAAGAAGTAAAGGTTCAAAGACCCAAACTAAGAAGAGGTCATTTTGCAAAATGCCTGAGCCCAAATGAGGTCACTTTCCACTACTCACATGAAAGCATAAAACTGCCTTGGGTTTGCCAACCATTCTAAGGATCTGAGCGGGCGAGGAAGCACCATCAGAGACTCCCTCCTGCGGCTCAGCCGGGCCCGCTCCCCGGGGACGCAGCGTCCGACTCAGACACACCGGCTGCTCGGCAAACACAAGGAACCTGCCGTTTCTCTGCAGCTCACACCTCGCCGGCACAGGCGCCGTGCCTCCTGGTCACTCTGGGCCAGAAGGAGAACCCCGGCATCCCTCAAATGCCTATTTTTAAAGGATTTATGTAACTTTCTTACCAGCAGCCACCTCGCTGCTTCCTGGAACACAGTGAGAAAGAAGAAGCCAGAGCCGTTGAAACAGCACCCGTCAGAATCCGCATTCTTCCCCCACGGAGCCCAGATGCAGCCTCAGGATCCTTCTTAACACAGGGCACGCAGTCATCACAAACCCAGCTGAGTCTGCTCCAAAGGGGAAGCCCCCTCGCCACCCCTGCTCTACCACTAACCAAGCAGCTCTGGTGTCCACATCAGTGCCCTACTTGCCAACATCGTCACTAACACTTACTGAGCTCTCCCCCGATCGCTGATAAGGCTTCAGCTCCTTCAGTGCAGGTACCCTCACACCGCCTAAGGGCAAGCGCCACCGGGCTCCATGGAGCCCCATCGGGAAAGAGGCTCGGGGGCGACCTAACAGGACCCAACCAGCAAGAAGGCGAGCCAAGAGCCGGATCGGCCACCTGCCCACAGCCTCCCCTTGGAACACACTGCCTTTCTGGGGAACATCGAGGATGAACCAGCTCGGAAGCCCAGAGCGCTATCTCCCCTCCCCTTCCCCACCTCCCGATGAGCAAGAGAGGCGCCCGGGGCTGGATGCACGGAGCCTCAAAGGGGTTCCCGTGGCCCTGACTCTCAGAGCTGCCAGAAAAAGTCAAGGATCCCCCCGCTTCCCAGAGCCCATCCCGTGACTCCCAGGGGTTGTAAGCCCCGCAGACAATGCTAGAACCTGCTGCTCCTTCCATGCTTTATTAGAACCAGAGAGCAGCCTCTCATTTGAGTACATGTCACCAAGAAGTGTCTCAAGGATGCAAAAGCTGTCAGAAGCTTCTAGAACAGAGTGCATTCCATGTTATGCTCTTTTTAAAAAAAGATTCTATTTATTTATTCAACACAGAAATGGAGAGAGATCACAAGTAGGCGGAGAGGCAGGCAGAGAAAGGGAAGGAAGCAGGCTCCCTGCTGAGCAGGGAGCCCAATGCAAGGCTCGATCCCAGGACCCTGGGATCATGACCTGAGCTGAAGGCAGAGGCTTTACCCACTGAGCCACCCAGGTGCCCCCACGTTACACTCTCTTTACCCCCACAGCAATTAGTGCAGAGGAGATGAACACCACTGCACCACCATATGTTTGCAATGTACTCCTAAACTCACTAATCTGTCCTTCGAGCCCCTACGTACTATAATAAATACCAAATACACTCACTAGGAAGTAAAGCGATTTTGCATCTGAAACCTAAAAAGTATACAGCTGATGCAAAGAGAAAACAGTCTTCCTTAGGGTACGTCTTTTATGTGATGGAATCACCTCCTTAAAAACAAGAAAATCGCTAGGTGAAGTCACCTGCCCTCCGACGGCCGCAGCAGGGGGAAATCAATCACACGGAGCACTTAAAAACCACTCACAGCAAGCACTTACCCACTTACATCTTATAAACATCCCTTAATTATTCTGACGACCGGACAGGGAGCGGGCCGGTAAGCTAACTTCGGGATGTGCAATAAATATTCATTCCAGGGAGCGGAGACCGGAATTCAAAGCAGAGCTCGGCTAATGAGCGTGGGGTTGCCAGGACGACCCGGCTCTTCGGATGGGATGCGCAGGGACAGGCAAGCGGCTTAGGAGAACCGCACAGAGTTAGCAACTCTTAAAGAGGCCGTCTCAGTACAGAAAGGTAAGGAACATTCAGAGTCACGGCTCTGGGCCTGGAATCAGTTTCCCGTTCCTACCGAAGCAAAGATGCCAAGGGATTCTGGTGGGCCACCAAGAACGAAAGCCCAGTTTGGTACAAGTTGATGTGCCTACGTGTGTTTCTCTTGTAAATGTTCCCCCCTCCCAACAACCATAGAACAAACACGGAGCAAGGCTGGACTGGAAGATTGCCATCAGGATAATAATCAAAGGAAACTTAAAAAGCCACACCAAAAGCTGCCCTAAACGCCACTTCCTCTCAGCCAGACGGAGGAAAAACAGAACCGTGGTTTCCAGTGATTTCCACCCCACCACCCCCAAGGAATATGTTGCAACCCAGAAGGTGAGCAGAGACGGTGCATTTCCTCACCCAGCACGGGCTGCTCCCCACGGACAGAAGCGGCTCCAAGAAGAGGCGTCTGGGTCTCGAGAAAGGGACTGTTTCCCTGCTTTTCTCCCCCGCGGCAGGCTCTGCAGAGAACCTCAGAGGCCGATGGATCCAAACAGGACCCACACGGGCTTTTCTTACAGTAGACCATTCCAGAACCTTCCTTGTACGCGGCCCCAGTCCTCACCGACTTACATCCCTCCACGGGCTTACTGGCTACTCTGACTTCTCACAGATGAAGAGGCCAACTGACCTTAAACATGACCTGCATGCGATGTTCCAAGGGTCCCAGAGAGCGCCAAAGTGATCACATGAGTGCCTGGAAATGCAAAGAATTCCAAGAGCCCTACGTCCCCGGCCAAAGAGACCAAACTCATTACAAATCTTTTCCTGTATGTTGCCACAAATGAAGACACTATTCTGTTTTTATTTTGAAAGGTAAACCAGAGGGCTGTTGAGATCTGCTATAAAAGAGCATGGAGAAGTCATTTCACAGTTTGCAAAATGTTCCGAACCGGCTGCGAACTACCAGCGACCTGCAAGGCCCGGGAGCTGGGGCCTGGGCCGAGAAGGCTGGCCTCAGCTCCTCTGTGTTCCTGTGAAGTGTCTTCATTCTTAGAGGGGAGGGGCCGCGAACCCCCAGAGGCTCCCCCTGCACTGTCCCGGGACCCGGCTGCTCCCCGAGCCGCGGCACTGTCTGGAGGAAGCCCGCGCACCCGCTCCCCGACTTCCTCACGGTGGCCCGCTCCCGCCCACCGTGCACACTGCACCCACTGCGGCCGGCAGACCTTCAATCCCGGCTGACCACGACCCACAGGCCACACCACAGCCCGGCCCCCACGAACTGCCTGCCCTTCTCCAAAAGGGGCTAGCAGGGTCTGCGCCAGCGCCCCCCGGAAGGAAGCCCCTTACTCCACCCCGGCCATCCGTTCGTTACATGCAACCAGGGACCCCCTCCTCCAGCTGGAACCCAGAAACACGGTCGCGTTGTGTGTCCCCCTCCCAGGTCACGGTCACCATCCCCGCCCACCACCAGCTCCCCGCCTGCCAGGCAAGTGCATGGAGAAACTCCTCCTGTGTCCTTAGGCCCCAGGTCAGGGGCACCCCCTCCCTCCGCTGTCCGGGAAGGGAGGAACAGCCTTCACCTCCCCATTTTGGGGGTTCTGGCCGCATTTCTGCTGAGCTTTCACAGAAAATTCAAAAGTTCGTTTCTTCTAGGTAGCAGCTCTGTCCCAGAGTGCCCACTCTGGGAATCTGCCCCCCTCAGGACCCCGATCCCCAGGAACTGTGACCAGTGCCCGGGCCCACATAGGCCCCGTGGGCTCTCCCCCTCGAGGAACTGAACAGAGAGCCCCAGATGCTGAGCCCCAGCCCAGGGAGGGCCACAGCGGAGCTGAGGGGGCCCGGAGTTGCTTCCTCGCCCCTTAGGGCTCGTCGGCCTTCTGGAGTTCTAGAGACAGCCCAGGAAGGAACCAGCCAGCCTGTCCGCCCTGGCATTCTTACCGGGCGATGCTAGGGGACAGTCACAGCATTCCTGGCCCCCACCCACCAGATACCAGTCCACCCCCACCTCCGGGCCTGACCCCGCAGTGTCCCCTGGGGACAGAATCCCCCCCAGCTGAGAACCACCTGTTAAAACCAGTGAAGTGGCTACTGGATCAGGCTGCGTTCTCTCAACTACAAAACGAGGGGGGAATTCTATGCTGCATAGACTTTGCCGTTAGGTAAGAATTTCTACGTCGCAGGACTCAATCACATAGCACCTCTGTCCAGCTATTATTGTCTTGGGTCCTGTGATCATAGAGCCGTGTTTAAGAGGGTTGCACGGGTGTCGACATAGCCGATCGCTCTGTAAAAGTCAACGTGATCACCAGGGCTGATGGGGGTGCCGTAGAGAATATTCTCTCCTGCACGTTATTAAAGAAAAGAAGCGTAAAAGTTTCAGCCCTCAGTGCAAGGTCACAGCTGCCTCGTGGTCCCTTGAGATTCAGATTCCGAGGCAGGGCTCCACCGACACGGCGCTCAGTGATCCATGATTCTGCACCCAGTGCCTGGAAGACAACCGGGGAGGGAAGCAGAGGACCAGCCACAGGCTGGGAGCAAGGCCCTGCAGAAGGCTCCCCGGAGAAAGGATCTGCAGCTAAATTACACAGAACTCGTAAAGTCCAACACTAAGACAGCAAAGAACTTTGATTTTAAAACAAGTCAACGATCTGAACAGACAGCACCTCACCGAAGGGGACGAACAGATGGCACACGCGCACAAGGAGACGCTGAAGGTCTGTGAGTCAAGAGGGAACGGGAACCTAAGACTGCTCGAGAAACGGACATTTACTGGGGCGCCTGGGTGGCTCAGCTGGTTAAGCGTCTGCCTGCGGCTCAGGTCATGATTCCAGCGTCCTGGGATGAAGTCCTGCATCAGGCATCCTTGCTCAGCTGGGAGTCTGCTTCTCCCTCTAGCCCTCACCCCTGCTCGTGATCTCTCTCTCTCAAATAAATACATAAACCTTTATTAAAAAAAAAAAAGACATTTACAGAAACAAACAAACAAAAACAACAGAGAAGAGGAACTTCCTAAACATTTCTTTCCTCGGAGAGGAGGAGGGACAGAGCCTCCAGGTTGGGTTCCAGTCGGGGGGTGTCTGGGATGAGGGTAGGTTCCCAGCACAGGGGACAGGGAGGCCCCCCCACAGGGGCCCTTCCATCCAGGCCCAGCCTGGCCCCGGAGCTGGCTGCACCCCTCTAGGGAGACTTCACAGGGCAGCTTCAGCCCCTGGGGTGCCCCCTGGCCCCACGTCCAGGCCCCTGGATCTCTGGGGCCTTCCATCCAAGGTCACAAGGGGGACCTGGCGAGGGCAGTCTGTCCAAACCAGCTTTTAAATACATTGCTCCTGAAAGTCTCCAGGCTTTCTCGGGGAGCCTTGGGGTTTGTCAAGCGCTATTTCCACCCTTTCCGACGTCCGTAGTTAGTCACAGTTCTGTTTTCTAAAGCAGGGCCACCACGTGACCCGAAGTGGTTCCCTCCCGGAGCCCACCAGCCGGAATCACGCCACGAATTCAGCCACGGGCGCTTCCTGCATTGGCTCCTCCAAACCCCAGGGCAACGCGTTTCCTAAAACAACATCGCCTGAAGATGACAGGAAGTTCACCGCAACATGTCCCTCCCACACGCCGTGTCACAACCACGAGTTCTGCTGATCCGAGTGGAGTCCAGGGCCTGCACCCCGGATCTGTAACCTCCCCGAATCTTCACACCCTCCCTTACAGGGGCCTCACCACCACCCAGGCTCCTGAACTCACCGTCAACTTTCTAACAAAAAGGAAAATGAAACCCCACAGCCCCTCGGAGCACCAAGCCTCTTCCTGACGGTTCCGTGGTAGGCAAATGAGCGTCAGCGCACAGGGGCCCGGGACCCGCCCCGGCTCACAGATGGCACGGAGAACACAGAGATCCGGAGGGCAGGCGGTCAAGGCAACAGGCCTGCTGGAGGCATGACGACTCTCAATTATTCAGGACCTCATCAGCCAGCCTACTTCCCAGAAGACCGGTGGGAAGCCCTTCCCAGCCCAGCCTCAAAACCCCCACCCCATTTCTGCATCTGAGCCCGATTAGGGTTTTTCGGCCTCCTGTTTATATGAGGGAACCCCAAGCAGACCGGGCACCCGAGCTTTGAGAACCGACGCAGGGGAGCCGGCTAAGTCACACAAAGGCAGCAACAGCACTACTGCCGGCATCCTGCCCCTGCCCCTTCTGCCGTTTTCACGTCCCCGCTCGTCATCACAGGATGCTCTGGACTACTGGGGTTCCCGGCACACCAACATCAGACCAGACTGGCCGGCAATGTACTAGACACACACGCATTCCTAGAAGCGTGTCCGTTGGGCCCAGCACATTATTCAGGCACGTGTTCTTCGTATTCCAAGGGCGCCAATGGCACCCCTAAAAAGCCGTGACAGCCCAGAACATTCCGCTTCCCTGCTATTCGGTGGCAGATTTCCTTCTGATCTCAACCCGAACGTGACCCACTCCCAGCATTTCTCTACCCGCCGGCGCTTTCGCACGTTCCCACGCTACTGGTCCCTGTATTCAGCACAAGCGACCTCCCGTTCCGGGAAGACAAGAGCCTGGCCTACGTCGCTTCTCCCCAGGCCGAACAAACTGGGAGAGGAAAGCAGCATGTCTGTCTGTAATTGTTCCAAGTCCCAAAGAGGATCTGAAATGACTTTTGACGAAGGCGACATCATGACAGGTGAGGACACACATCACCGAGGCAGCAGGAATGACACAGAAGAGTGCCTGTCATTTATCCTCTCTTTTAGGAGGTCCGACTTGATAGGAGACAAATATAAGCCAGTTTGGGCCCTTAAATTGTAAGGCTTGCGAGAGATGAATGGCCAATTCGTTCGGGGATACTTGGAAGCCCCAAAAGGGGGACAAGGCCCTACCCACAGGGAACTGAATCGAGGCATTTGGTAAAAGCATCCCTGACGGGAGATGCCAGGGTACACCTCCCCCGCCCCATAAAAGTCCCCGAGGGGAATGCACGGGGGCACACACTTCACCACGCATCCCCAGGAATACACGGGTCCCTGGGAGAAATTAATGGTGGCCGAGTGTCCCAGGGGGTGTGCATCCTTGGGGTTCCCTCAACCTGGAGGTACAAGGAGACCTTCTGGGGCATGTCAGCCTCCGCAGTTCACGGAAACCAGTCTACACAGCCTTTCTTCCCCAGACAGGGCCGGAGGCCAGCCCCAGGGCCTTCTCCCTCACCTGCCTCATCTGGGCTGCCTCTTCCGCTCCTCCTCCGTTCCTCCCAAGCACCACTCACACAGACCCATCCGGAATCCGCCCCAGGGGAGAAACTTCCTGGCCTGAACAAAGGGAAAATTCAGGAATGCGGTCCTCAAAGAGGCCAGCCAACAGCAGAGTATTTCCAGCACACAGAGGCCGCCAGAAGTTCCGGCCCTTGCAACTCTGAAAAACCTTTAAGACTGTAAGAAGAGGCAGGTAGTCTGTTGGCACAATTTTCGAAAGCACAGTAGGGGGAGGGGAGCTGTGCACCGCAGCCCCCACCCGGCCTGGGGCCTGCACGCGCGGCCCTCCTTGCCTTGCTCCCGGCTCAGGGCGAGGGCCGCGTCCCCAAAACACCGGCCGGGCCCGCCCCCCCGAGGTGACCAGTCAAGGCTCGGCGCGACGAGGGTCCCACGCGGGGCGGCGGTCGGGGGGCCGGGCCCGGGTTCTCGCGGCAGCTCCGCCGCGCGCCCCAGCGGCCCCCTGCAACCCAGCGTTTCAAGGTCCCGGCGGGGGGAAGCAGCGAGGGTCAAGGGCGCTCCCGAAGGTCACGGCGGCGCGGCGCGCGGGCCGGCGGGGGAAGGGGGGCGGCCGGGGGGACCCGAGCGC
>LNAC01000097.1:2931981-2949535 GCA_002007465.1 Ailurus styani | reverse complement strand
CCCGCCCCGGGCTCTGCGGTCGCCGCTTCCAGCCCCCGGGAGGCGAGGCGCTGGGCTCCCGAGGGCCGCGTGGGGCCGTCCCCGGGGCTCCCTGCCCCCTTTCGCCCCACGCGTTGGAGCCCTGCGGCCGCGGGCGCCGCTGACCGGGCCGAGGCTCCTGCGGGGAGCGCGACCGACGAGCGACAGGTCATTTCACGTGGGGAGCTTCTACCACAACCAGGCCCGGGGCTGGGGGGCCCCCTGTGAACGGTCCCCCTGCGCGGTGGGCCCTGCTGGCCCCGAGGCGCCCTCTGAGCGCCTTACCCGGTCCCGGGGGACCTCGGGGTGGTTCCCAAGAGGGGATGTGAAGGCCCCAGGTAGGGCTGGCCCGGATTCAGGGGCAGGTGTCCGTCCAGCCAGAGGGAAGAGGGGGACCGGAGGGGACAGGGCCCGCGCTCCAAGGAGGGCGGAAGGGAAAAGAGGGCCAGGCAGGCCTTGGAAATGCTCGAAGCAGATAAAGAATCTTCGGATTGGGCGGATGGGTCAGATTTAGGTCCAGGAGGTGGACTGTGGCTGACACCAGGACCACCAGGGGCTCCACCAGGGGTGGAGGAGTAAGGCAGGAGCCTGGGGTACCAGTTCCAGGACCAAGGTGACTCAGGAGGGAGGTGAACAGATTCCCGGAGACAAGTGGAAGGAGCCCCAGACTAGGAGTGGGAAGAGTTAAGGCTGTTTCCTGCTGGGCCAGGGCAGAGGGGTGGGGTCAGGCCGAGACTCGGCTGCCTAAGCTGCCTAAGGGGTCCCCCCCACCCCCAGGAAGGGCAGGACCATCTGGGTCCTAAATGTGGCTTGAAGCTGTTTCTCCGCACTCTAACTCCTTCCGTGCAGCTCCACAAAGTTCAGTGTCATGGAGTGGGTGCCAAGCCTCGTCCTCCCGCGAGGAGTGCACGGACCACAGGGACAGAGACTTGCCCTCCAGGACAGCACGCGCGACCTGCGGTGACACAGGACTCACCGGCCATGCGGTTAGGAACCCCGTGAGGTAGGGGAGAGGAGGCTTGCGGGAGAAGGGCCATCTGACCTGGGACAGGGGTAAAATCACCCTCTGCCTTTGTTCAGTAAAGGAGAGAAGACTCAGCAGACAGAGGGGAGAGGAATGGGGAGAGAACCCTAAGTACAGATAGCACCCGGGGTTGAAGTGACAAGAAAAAAGGCACATTGATTGACCACATTGGATTGAGCATTGGGGGTGGGGAAGAGCCAAGATCAGTGCCCCATTCAGAGTCCCAAGCCACTGAGAGGGTCTGAGCAGAAACCTGACCCGTTGGATTGATGTGGAGGATGGATGGAAGCAAAAGCCAGGGCCAGAGAGCAATTCAGAAACTACTGAAACAGGCCAGCCCCGAGTCTCCGAGGCCAAGTACTAACAGGGTAGCAGAGGGAAGGGACAGACAAGAATGAGCTTTCAGGGCTGCAGACCCCAACATTTGGAAAATAATTGGATGCCAGGGTCAGGGACAGTGTAGGGTCAGAGGTCTCTGAGGCTCTGGAAGGCCCCATTGCGGGTGTCTCTAGCCAGGCTAGGGAAACACAGAAACCTTGTGAACTGGGTTATTGACCTCTCAGTGGGATCATGGCAGCGTTAGACTAGACAGTGCTCTCTGGATCCCGGAGGGATGTGTCGTCGAGGGCAGGGGTCTCTGGCCCCTTTGAGAAGCTGATGCACAGACCCGACAGTTGAGAGAAGGGCACATAGGAGAGGTCGCACACTGTCTTGGGAGGCCCACAGACACCCTCAACCTGCCGCTGCCCTCCGCACAGCCCCAGGCCCCGGGAGAGCTGTGGGAAGGAAAACAGAGCAGAGCGGTGCTCCGGGCCCCCAGAACTGGCAGTGGGGGACAGTCCTGAGCCCCTCCCCAGCAGTACACAATCAGTTGTTTGAATATTTCATCAGGGGGTCCGGCTTCCCAGCAAATGCACAGAACTTACAATCTTCACTTGTTAACTGCGCCTGTGAACACCGCAGAGACAGGCAGAATCCTACTCTTTAAAATGTCATTACGCCATGAACGAATTTCTCTAGACCACACCTGAGCCTGACGATGCCCACCTGTTTCAAGCAGGACTGCTCACTACAACCAAGTGATTCCTAGTTCTTCGCGGAACGCCACTGGGCCCTATGTGATAGTAGGGTTCCCGGTGTGGTGTAGAAATCATTCGTATAGAAACATGACCATATATTACCAAGAAATCCATGTAAAGCAACGACTTCTCGGTTAAGTTTATAATCACTCCCTTTTGTGCAGAGAGACGATGTGTGCATTCACACCTGCTCTTTCTCCCGAGCACATTCTGGGCTGGAGAAGGGGATGATCTCTCAGTAAAGGCAGCTTTGAGGATTATCTTAAATTACCGCGTGAGTTGCAATGGCTTGTCTCGTGCGCGTCCCAGACAGCAGTCAAAAACAGACTTGATGGCTGTGGATTAATTTATATTTTTTTCAGGGCTAGATACCATTGCTCTGAGTACACTTTACATTTGGGGAATAATTATGAAAATCAGATTATGTGCAGCTGCCCCTATAAAATTACGAAAACCATTCGATTTTGCATTTGAAGTGTGGCTTCCAAAAAGGCCAGTTCCTTATAAGTTTAATGAAGGACAAGGATCAAATATTTCATGAGTGCGTGCCATAGTTTCTGGCCGGGTACTGAGCCCCACGTTGCGTGCTCTTGATCAACCCCAATTACGTGCATTCCTGCCAGTCTCGCTGTCTTTCCCGTAAGTGGACAGGCACGCCGGACAATGCACGCAGATGTGATCTGTCCTAGTAACAAAGAGCCTTAAACCTAAAGAGACAGGCGAATGGATAAACTGATTGGTGTGTCCTACAATGGAATACTACTGAGGAATCAAAAAGAATGACTGAAGGGATGTATCTTAAAAACGTCGTGTGGAGAGGCCAGAGTACACACTGGGTGGATCCATGTGTTTGAAGTTCAAGAACAGGTGACCTCCTTGCTATGTTGAGAGTGGAACCCCCTGGCAGGAGAGGATCTCGCCTGGGTATAGACACCAGGAAGCGCCAGGCAATGCAAATGGTCCACGCGTTGGTCTGGGTGGTAGTCACTCCGGTGTAGACCTGTCTGCCGAGGATTTCCACATTTCCCTATACATCCGTTACACCTCCATAAAGTCTTGGGGGAAAGAAAATAAATAAATGGTACCTCCCAGCAGGATCATTTGAGTTCTTTACCTTGCCTGCTTTGCGGTTCCTTTCCTTATCAACACGCCTCTTAGGGCCCCGAGGCTCTGTAAGCACTTAGAGAAGATTGTGAAGCTGCATGCTTTCTCTGATTTCAAAAAACACACAAAAAAAACAGCCATTAGCTCTTCGGAAGAGGAAAGGGAACTCATCCGAGGGTGTACGGAGCCTGTGAAATGTTCTCTTGTGTTGCTCATTTTCAAACCTCCAAGCAACTGTGGGAGAGTCAGAAGTGTGTCGAAAAGCGAGAGAAAGAATTAATTCAGTGATGGAGGAAGCGCCGTATTTACCTCCCCCCACACCCAGGTGATGCTCTGGGAGCGATCCTAACCGCACACTAGGGCAGCACTTCCAAACTCTGTGCTCATTGTATCTAAAGTCATCTTGTGGGTGGTGCTATTTAATTACTGTGCTCGTGGAGCAGTCTGGCAGGAGGGTGACGTGTGATTTGCACTGTAAATGCTAGAAGCGTGAAAAGATGACCACAGTTGCCTGGAATTTAAAAACTGTGGTGGTAAACGTTTCTCCCATACCACATGTGAGCGAAACATGAATCACTGACAGCCGTGATCACCAGCCTCTTACTCGGCGATTTTGGAAACATCAGCAAACTTTGAGACAAGGGAAGTTGGGTTTCCATTTATTAGCAACTGCTCTGAGTTGTCAGTTTGCAACTTACACTACATGCGCACTTTGTTCCTGAAAATGTTTTATAGATGAGGAATGCCTGAGAGGTTGGCACCAAGTTATTGATTCCTTCTGTGGAGGAGACTTGGTGAAGCCTTCTAAGAGCTTATGCCCCTAAGACTTCCCCCCAAGCTTTTAGAGAACAAGCTCCTTGAAAAATGCCATTACCTTTTATGTGGCTGGAGAATAGAGACCGGGCCGGTTAGACATTCAC
This sequence comes from Ailurus styani, assembly GCA_002007465.1. Taxonomy (NCBI): domain Eukaryota; kingdom Metazoa; phylum Chordata; class Mammalia; order Carnivora; family Ailuridae; genus Ailurus; species Ailurus styani. Next base: position 2,945,390 of record LNAC01000097.1, on the reverse strand, counting down.
AACTTAGTCTGAATTTCTTTCACCATTAATTTGCCATCGATGTATCACCTACCTGCACAATAAAAGGCTTTGCTTTCCTCCTCCCACCTAACTTGGGAGCACCGAGGGAACGAGAGCCGTGCTTTGGGTGGTGGGGAGGAAAGGAAGGGGCGGTGGGGCACTCTGGCGCAGTAAGCCTTCACCCGGCTGCTGGAGGAAACAAAGGCAGCCACCACAGCCCATCATGAGAACATCCCTGGAGCCGGGAAAGACAGTGGTGCCAGGCAGGAGTTTGTAAGGGGCTGAGATATGTTCAGCTTTGCAAGCCATACAGCCTGTCACGACTCTTCAGCTTTGCTGTTGCAGCCTGAAAGCAGCCACAGACAATAAATACATCAGCAGACGAGTGTGGCTGTATGCCAATAAAACTTTATTTGTGTGCACAGAAATTTACATTTCGTATCACTTTCACCTGTCCCAGAAGAATCTTCTTTTGATCTTTTTTTCCAAAACACTTAAAATGTAAACCCGTTCTTCGCTCACAGGCCATCCAAAGACAGGCATCGGGCCAGATATCAGAGCAGACCATGCAAAAACTGAATTTCGCTTTATGGCACTTTTTTTTTTGCCAGAAAGCCCTAGCAGCGGTAACAATGACGGGACCACTAAAAATCAGCGTTTAGAAACTGACCAGGATTCAGATCCTGTTGTTTCGAACTCCGAGGAAGTAAGTCTACAAAATCCTTCCTCGTATTCAAAATGCATTATTACCACAGCACTTCCAAGAGTGGGTTGGTAACAATCCCACTTCTTATGTATCTTTTTCTATAAAACTCTCTGTACAATTATATAAGGTAGAAGGACATTGCAACATGGCTTGCCTTTTTGGAAAACAGGAACCACCTAAATGTGCATCTGCGATTACGTAACTCATAGCGGAGTCCAGCTGCACTCAACATTTTATGAACGGGGTGGAGCTGTCTTCCTGGTGTGTGTGTGTGTGTGTGTGTGTGTACATTTTACATACATGTGTGCAGACATGCATGCATTTTAGGTATATATCAACCTATCCAGAAGCCCACCTTTTAATCTCCAAATACTCTGTCAAGAGGGAACGACTGATGGGAACTTTGCTTTTCTATCCAGCAGCACAAAAAAAACCCAACAAATTGATGTTTATGTAGAGCGAGGAGAACTGATTTGAGGACTAATTAGAATACGCCTTGATTGAGAAAGTGGATATTCAGGCAAGGAATGAGCACCCGTTCAAAACAGTGCCATTTACCAGCGATTCGTTCAAGCTCTCAGCTCACAGGGTCAAGTGTGTTCCTGGATTATCCACCTGCCATGCCTCCTGCGGTTCATTGCTGATCGCGATCGGAGCTGAGCAGCTGGGAGCAAATTATGCTTTTGAATCAGGAGCGTGTTAAAAATGTGAAGCTCCACTCTGTGTGGCAAGTGATCTTAAGACAGTCAAAATTCCAAATGTAGGGAAATCGGCAAAACGCAAGGCTTGAAAAGGCAATTCAGCCTGTAGTGCTATTTAAATGTTTAAGTATAAAAAGCTATTAAAATTCGGAGCTTAATATTTTTCTCAGAAGCACCAGGCGGGCCGCAGAGCACAGGCCCTTGAACTTGGGGTTCACGAGGTACAGAGTCCGTCCCGTGCAAACATTTTTATTTATTTTTTTATTTTTATTTTTATTTTTTTTTTAAAGATTTTATTTTTATTTATTTCACAGAGGGAGAGAGATTACAAGTAGGCAGAGAGGCAGACAGGGAGAGAGAGGGGGAAGCAGGCTCCCTGCTGAGCAGGGAGCCCGATGCGGGCCTCGATCCCAGGACCCTGGGATCATGACCTGAGCCGAAAGCAGAGGCATTAACCCACTGAGCCACCCAGGCGCCCGCAAACATTTTTAAATAAGGGAACGTTCTAGTTTTCGTGGAATCTGAAAGAAAAATGCAAAACAAGAGTCTCTGCTCTAGAAGCATCGCCCAGGGTGAATATTCAGTGAGTAAATGCTGAGTCCCAGAAGGCTGTCTCTGAAGGTGGAAACAACCCACTGACTGATGATTGGACAGACACAGCGTGGTCGACCCAGGCGTGTATACGTGAGATGCTGCCACGTGTCACGACACAGATGAACCCCGAGGACGTCGCGCTCCGTGAAGTGAGCCCGACACAAAAGGACAAGCCCTGTGTGATTCCACTCTCGTGGAGTCCCCAGAGGAGCCACATCACAGACATGAAAGGTGGAACGGTGGTCACCAGGGGCTGCAGGAGGGGGCTGGGGACCAAGAGTTTAGCAGGGGCAGAGTTATACCTATATAAACCTATATATGATGTGAACTCCTACTAGGTTTATATAGACCTATATAGGATATATATACCTATATCCTATACCTTCGGTTTTGGAGGATCCAGAGTCCTGGGGACGGCTGGTGGTGACAGGAGCACAATGCTCTGGATGGACAGAAGGCCACTGAAATGCACACTTTAAAATGGTTGCAATTATAAATTGTAGCTTATATATATTTTACCACATTTTTAAAAGATTTTATTTATTTATTTATTTATGTGACAGAGAGAGAGATCACAAGCAGGCAGAGAGGCAGGCAGAGGGAGAAGGGGAAGCAGGCTCCCTGCTGAGCAGAGAGCCCGATGTGGGCCTCGATCCCAGGACCCTGAGATCATGACCTGAACCAAAGGCAGAGGCTTCAACCCACTGAGCCACCCAGGCGCCCCCTTACCACATTTTCTTTTAAATCCTGGGCCTAAGACCCAAAGGAAACCAAACCCTGAAAGTAAAGGTAATTTAAGACGCCGGAAAAGAGGGCCTTGGGGTGGGGGTGAGACTAAGGCTTTCCTGCGGAGGGAGGTGACAGGAAGGTGAGACGGATAGACAGAGCGGACGAGGAAGGAAGCACAGGGAGTAACAGGCCCCGGGAGCCGGCAGAGGGTTCACTGGAGGGCCAGCCCTTGGCAGCGACCAGGACCCAGAGGAGAAGGACGGAGGTGGGAAGGCCACAGAAATAAGGCCTGCAGTGGTGGTGGTGGTAGCGGGAGCCACGGACGGGCCCCCAGTAACCTGCAGAGCAAGGCAGGGAGACCGACCCTCCCTCGGACGAAGTGGCCGCCGCTCTCCCGGGGCACCGCAGCTGACCCGTCGGGGCCTCCTCCCCACTGACTCGCCTGTGCTCCCTGCCGCGCCCCAACACGGGCAACATCGTGGCCTTTGCGGCCCACACCGGAGCCTTGCACACACCAGGAGCTCAGTGTCTGCTGAATGAACGAACAAGAGAATGAGCGAATGTAAGCCAATGACCGATGACAGCGGGTTCGGCCACTTGGGGCGACAGGGATGTCTGCTCGCATGCAAAAGAGCTTTTACGGATCGGGGCAAATTAAGGTTCCTCCTCAGACACTCGGCCCCGGTGACAGGTTCGGTGATGAAGGACGCAGGAGAGGACAGCGTGGCGTGGAAATGGCAGGGACAAAGCTTCGCTGTCACCAGCCCCATCGGGGCAAAGAGGCGCACCCGTGTGCGGTAGGGGGTCCGCTTCTAGTCTCCGAGCCCAGCGCTGGGGGGTGAAACCTCCTGGCTCTTCTCGGCGGGTCCGCAAGGCCCACGCGGGTCCCCTGGGGTCTTCCGGAAGCGCAGGTCCTGGCAGAGGAGGGGGCTGGCCCCGAGGCTCTGCATCTCTAACCCCAACCCAGCCACAGCGGCGCCCGACGGAGGCCGCACTTGTCTGGATGGCGCGGAGGCCGGCCATCCTCAGGGAATGCGCCCGGCCCCCAGGCAAGGATGAGGGGGTCACCGGGGACGTCTGCCCCCAGACGCATGCCCCTGCGCGGAGCCGGTCCGCTCTGCCTGCTCCACATCTCCGTCGCCGCCCGACCCCGTCACAGCCTCGCCATCTCCCACCTGGGCCCAGGTAAGACCTCGTACCCAGGAGAACCAGTCTCATCACCACCCTCCCCGCCTTCCTCATCCCTCCCTGCTCGGCCTGGTGCCCTCGGCCCCCACGATCGTGTCTCCCGACTCCCCACTCCCACTGCTGCGGCCTCCAGAATCGTCCAGGCTCCCACAGGCGCCAGCAGCCCTGTTGGCGAGCTGCCCGGTCTGGAGGCCACGCTGATGGAAGGGTCCCGTGCTTCCCCGATCTACCCCGATCTTGTAGGTCTGTTCAGGGTCAAACGGACGCCGTGGCTCCCCAGGCTACCTTGCATTTCCGTTCCCTTCGTGAGGGATGCACGCTATCGATTTTCACGGACGAACAGCACGACGTGAGGAGACTTAAATCACCAGACAATACACACCTTCCCCGTTTTACCCAAGTTTTCCTTTTCAAGTAACTTTTGGGAAGTCTGCCTCACAGACACACGTCAGGCAGGTGACAGCGGTCAGCATCGCTGCTGGGGGCATGTGCCCGGGGAACAGGATGCGAAGGGGCCTTGACCTCGGTGGTCTGCCTCCCCGGTCTACAAAACACCTGCCCGGCACTGCTCAAAAACGTCAGGATGGTCAAAGCAAGGCAAGCCCAGGAAACTGTCACAGCCAGCAGGAGCCTAAGGCGACAGGATGGCTCAGTGTAACAGGGGATCCTGGACGGGGTCCTGGGCCGGAAAAGGGCGTGAGGGAGAAACTAAGGAAATCTGAGCAGAGACTTTAGTTAAAAATAACATATTAATGAATTAATCGGTTCCTTAATTGTAGCAAAGGTACTCAGACTAATGTAAGATGTTAATAATAGAACCCGAGCGTGGGCTAAGTGGGAACTCGGCACCACCACGTTCATCTATAAATCAAAAACTGTAAAATGGAAAGTTTATTTTAAAAATATCACCATTGATTATTTTTTTAAAGAGCTGTGGTTTTTTTTCCACCTTTATTGCAAAATAAAGATTTTTGGAATTTTCAAAGCTCATGAGGTGGTCAGCGGGGGGTTGTGTTAGGAGAGACGCAGGACCTCCAAGATCCTTTTGGAATCAATCACCTATTTTTAGAATCCTTTGGGGCCAACGGTTCCTCATGTTCCTTAAAATTCATTTCAGAATGCTTCACCCTTTGCTCGTCCTGGCATAGTCAGAAGACAGGGCAGTGTCAGCTCAGCAAGGAGACTGCGGGGAGCCCAGAGGAGCTGACACGTGCAAGGTCAAGAGGGTCACCCCCCAGCTTCCTGCAGCAAACCCAAGGGCCGGCGCCCTTCTCCGGCGCCCGCGGCCGGCAGGGGGCGTCTTAGCCACTGGGCGCATTCTCTCTCTCCTGTGCCTTTGGCTCTGTCGCTCCGTGACCCATAGAGACACCCAAGGCAATGTCTAGTTTGATTGGTTTTTTGGTTTTTTTCGTTATTGAGGCCCAGAAAAGGGGGGCAACTTATTTACTTCTGTTCTATGATGAGAGAATGACATACCAAGAGATTACCCCCTTTCCAGACGCTGAGGGCTAGGAAGGACCACGTGTCACGAGGGGTTTCGCGAGGAACAGAACGAATACATTCGTTGTGGAGGCACCTGTGCTGCGCCCACATCTGGTCCAGCCCTTGCACCTGCGTGTCGAATGCGTGAGTAAGTGAACAACAGGAGCCACAGGAGAGAGGATTCCAGACGGGCTTAGGCTCCGACTCCTAAGCCATGCTCTTCCAGTCCGAGCCAGGTTCCTGTTCCCCGCGCCTCCCAGAGGAGCAGGGGGAGGCTGTGTTCAGACAGAAAGGCACCGAGGCCCTGGGGCGGCACTGAGCCCGCAGGGATGGGAAGGCAGGGCGGCAGACTGGGGTGGCTCTTGCTGGCGGGGCGGCTCCAGCTGGTTAACAGACGTCTGGATTAAAGCTTAGGGATGAATCATATTTAACCTTTACCGGCCATCGTAACGTGTCAGGAAATTCCAGTCCCCCTCGACTCCAACACTTCCTCCTGGAGAGGATAGCATGTCAATTTCCACCCCTCTATGTTCAATGTCAAGGCCGTACCACAGTCTCTTTATTACATTCTAACATTTCTAGCAGCAGCTCTGTCTGCTTAGTATTTCAGGGAAATTACACATCAATGAGCGGTAATTTCTGGGTATGATAATAAGATCGAAGCAATTGTATCTGGGTCTCTGACCCCATCCAAGGAGGTCACCTTGTATTCCACAGTGATGGATGGATGCAGGCTTGCTATTATCACAATCATCCCAAGTCAGTTACTTTAATTGACCAGCACATCTATCTAGTGATAAATGTAGGAAATGCTTTCTCCCTTGGAAACTAATGGATTGAAAAGGGGAAGAAAAAAATAAAAACTGGGCAGAGAGGCTGTAATTTTCAGCTTGTCCAAAGTCACAGAATGTGTTTTCTTTTCAAAACGGATTACTCTTTATTTTCCCAGCCAGATAATGTTGAATCTCCTTCTGCAGGAACGTTCTTTGTTCTTAAAGTTATCTAATGATTTGGCAAAGAGATCCAGTAATTTACTTGTCACAAAAATGCCATGTAGAAAGTCACAACTCAGGCGTGGGGACAAGGTGTCCAAGATGACGGTTAGCCCCACTCTAGCAAAGCATGGTTCATGGGCAAAGCTGGGACAGCTGGTTGGACCCCGGGAGAGCAGTGTTGGGACAGCTTCCCACAGCTCACGTCTCAAACTGGAACCTCTAAGTGCGGATGTTAAGACGTGTACATTTCATTCCAAATTTATACTGTTATGTTTTCTCTTTATGGCACGTCCAGGTAATACCGATACAGAAAAGACTCCATTTTCTCCCTGTTCACACGGTCCTCTGGATCACATCTACACTCCCAGGCAGAGCCCACCTGCCTCCTCCCCTCCCCTGCCAACTCCACCCCCAACTCACCCAGAGCTACCACCTTCAGCTCCAACAGTGCCCCAAGCCCCTTACTAACATCCATTTCCTGCTACACAGTTTCCACCGCAAGAGTCATCTGAGGGCCAGGAGGTGAGTATGGTTTCTATCTGATGCTAAGAGGGTTTGTCATTCCCAGCTTGTCCCTCCTCTTTGGGTCCACTTGGAGGCTCTCACGTTCCCGGCGTCCCCAGCATTAGGCTAGAGCAAATGCCACCATGCTGTCTGGGGAGGACCCCGTGGCCTGACATCATGGGCTTTGGATGATGAGCGATGGATGGTTCTCAGCATGTGGTCCCTGAGACTTCCAGGGTCTGTGAGGTCAAAAGGATTTTTATACGACCAAGATATTACTGAGTGACACGGCTCACCGGGACATTCGCAGTGGGTATCAGGGCTGGTGCCCGTGGAGCACGCCTCCTAACGGTCCCTGTGCTGTCACCCACGCGTGCCCAGCAAAGTGCAGATGTTAGGCTCGCTGAACGGTGGCCTCAGCAAAGCACAAAAGGCCACTTCCCTTAGAGCTCAGCCCCTTTAACATTCTGCATGAGGACACAGGAGCACGCAGAGAGCTTGCACGTGGAGGCACGTCCGCTGGGGGAAGACACATCTGCTCGCGGAGCAGACTATGTGGTTGGGGCTCAGGCAGAACCAACCACACTGTGACTTGAAGGAGCGACTGATCAACGGGCGATTCAGACTTGGGTAGTTGGTAGACATTTCCTTGAAAATGAATGAAGGGGGTTTCCGAGAAAGCAACTGACAGTTATGTGCTGTCCATGATAAAACGTGAGCTTCCATGTGAAAACTGGCATTTGGGGAAACTTGTATCCACCACCATGGGTTTGCTTCACAACACTTAAGGGTTTTTCCAAGGAAATCAGGGCGACATTCATACATGTGACCTTTTTATTTCACACGATCATGACATGGGTCCGTGGGTCCGTGTTTGGAAGATTTGCATAACTTGCTGAACCAGGATTTCCTTTTTTTTTTTTAAAGATTTTATTTGTTTATTTGACAGAGAGAGACACAGCGAAAGAGGGAACACAAGCAGGGGGAATGGGAGGTGGGAGAGGGAGAAGCAGGCTCCCCGCTGAGCAGGGAGCCCGATGCGGGGCTCAATCCCAGGACCCTGAGATCATGACCTGAGGTGAAGGCAGAGGCTTAACGACTGAGCCACCCAGGCGCCCCCAGGATTTCCTACAGGACCAGAGCATGACATTGTTATAATATCACGCCTGGGGAAGCAAGATCCAGTCACAGCGTTGGGTGAACTCATGGATTTAGTGTATCTGTGAAAAGTATCTACGCAAAGTATGAAAAGTCACTGAGGTGGTTTGCTTCCAAATTGCAACTAATCTGTAAAAAACTGCCACTTGCTGAGTTTTGGTGAAATAGCAAAGAATAGTCCCAGTCCCCTGAAAAGGCTATTAAAATACTATCCTCTTTTCCAGACCCCTACCCGCAGGATTCCCCTCACAGCCTTTCAACGACCTCACCCACGACACACGGGATGCAGAGGCTGGTGTGAGAATCCATGCTTTTAAAGACAGATATTCAGGGGATTTGCAACATTGCTGAACAATGCCACTCTTCTCACCAAATTTCTTTTGGAAATACATTTTCCATAAAGTGTTATTTATGTTAGCAAGTAATAAGTTTGTTATTTTTACTTATTTTTTATTTTTTTCTATTTACTTATTTTTTAAGTGGGCTCCATGCTGAGTGTGGGTTTGAACTCATGACCCTGAGATCAAGATCTGAGCTGAGATCAAGAGTCGGGGGCTTGACCGACTGAGCCACCCAGGCACTCCTAGTTTGTTACTATTATTTTTTGTGTTTTTTAAAGATTTTTTATTTTACTTATTTGACACATAGAGAGATCACAAGTAGGCAGAGAGGCACAGAGAGAGAGGAGGAAGCAGGTTCCCCACTGAGCAGGGAGCCCGATGCGGGGCTCGATCCCAGGACCCTGAGATCATGAACTGAGCCGAAGGCAGAGGCTTTAACCCATTGAGCCACCCAGGCGCCCCTAGTTTATTACTTTTAAATGAAATAATATATTTTTTTAAATTCTTGATTTCCAGGGGCGCCTGGGTGGCTCAGTGGGTTGAGCATCTGACATTTGATTTCGGCTCAGATGATGATCTTGGGGTCCTGGGATCGAGCCCTGTGACAGGCATAAAGCTCGGGGGGAGTCTGATTGAGATTCTCTCTCCCTCTCCCCCTGCTTGAAAGCGTACTTGTTCTCTCTCTCTAAAATACATAAATAAATATTTAAAAATAAAATTCTGAATTTCCATACCCTGTGTGGGATTAGTATCAAGCACATGAGCAAAATCTCTTTGGGGCTCCCCCACAATTTTTGACAGTGCGAAGGGGTCCTGAGACCAAGAAGTCTGAGACCTGCTGTTAGACTTAACGATCATCCAATAAGATCAGTGGGGGGGAAAAAACCGCAAAGGACTTTATGTGAATCTGTGTATTGTTCCCGGGGCTCCCGCTTTGGATGCTGTGAACAAGCTTTCAGTGGTTACGCGATGGAGATCATCAGCTGCGTTCCCGTTTGCGAGTGGGAACTGATGGCTTTAGAGATTTCTGGGAGTGTCAAAACTGGTGCCAAAAAGCCCCATCTGGCTAGCGGCAGAGCTGAATGGCAACCGAGTGCCCACTGTCCACTCCTTGCACCGAATGCTCAAAAGCAGACGGAACGGTCTAGGTGTGACCCGTCGGCTAGCACTTAGCTGGGCAGAGGGCCTCAGAAAACCCACCGGCGGCAGGCAGCCGGCTAGGACCGTGCAATCCATCACTGAGAGGTGACCAACCCAAACCCTCTCCTTGACGGAACACAACCAGAGGACGGACGACAGAGCGGGTTTGGGGAACAGACCACAGAGCCAGAGCCAGGCCCATGACCTGGGGCTCACGATCCATCCACCCCGACAGTTGTCCCCAGACTTGCCTCCTTCCCGGCCCTGCTTCCCCTCCTGATGGCCCAAAGGCAGGAGGAGCAGAGGAGAGAGAAGCCCCGCACGGGGGGCGGGGAGAGTGGTGTCCAGACGTGGGCTGAAGGCCACCGCGCTGCTCCAGCCCTCTGCAGCCCTGGGCGGGACAGCCTCCTGTTGTTAGACCCGGTTTTTTAAAAGACGCTAGAGATGTGAATTCTGAGTACAGCTGCTTGACCTTAAACACTTCATTTAAAATGCAGTTCTCCTGGGGCGCCCAGCTGGCTCAGTGGGTAGAGCACGTGACTCTCGATCTTGGGGTCATGGGTTCAAGCCCCACGATGGGTGTGGAGCCTACTTTAGAAAAAATAAATATCAAAATAAAATAAAGTGCAGCTTTCTGCTTCTCGTTTTCTGGACTCAGGAATCCTTTCCTCTCTGATGACCTTTAAACGCAGAATGTTCTTGAACACATCTAACTGTCCCAAAGGTGAGTTTATATGGTCTTAAAATAAAAGAAGAAAGCAAACCCACAAACTAAAGAGAACTCTTAGCTGACGGAGACGCAGGTGTGAGGAAGGCAGGGCCTCTGCAGGAAGCGGCAAAGGAGACGTGTGACCCGAGATGCCAGCGGCAGAGGTTCCCCGCTGCGGCCTGCTGGCTGTCCCCTGGGCCCGGAGCACTGGCGCTTGGCAGGACAGCCTGCTCCCTGGCTGGACTGTCAGCCCCGCAGGCACGGCGGCGAGGAGCCGTGGCCCTGCCCAGTGAGCACGCTGCCCAGGAAGCTGCTGTGAAGGTCATTCGCTGTGCGCACAGACCACAAGTTCACAGTAACGGAGGACGTGGCTTTGTCTCCTGTGAAAATCAGGCTCCCCGAGGCCAGTCTGCTCATTACAGATGGAAGCTGACGGGCCCAGCAGGCTGCCAGTCGGGGAAAGCAGTGGCGGTCTCCGTCCGAACAGAAAAGCAGGCTGCGTGGCCCAAATGAAACAGGTATCCAGCTCGGTTCCGGTCCCGGGCATGCAGGGATTCAGAGAAAAACGGAGCAGCGCAAGGAGCAGGACGCAGACGTTCCCCGAGGCAGGGCGGTCCTGCGTGGAGGGGTTTGTAGCTTTTCACGTTTCTTTTCCATCGTCGCGGACACCCTAACACAGCAGCTCGGAAAAATTATTTCCCGCAATGAAACTTGCCTGGTTTCTGGTCTTTCATGGGAAGAACTCTGGGAAGCGTTTCTGGCTTCATGCTCTCGTCTGCCCACTGAATCCCACCTGGGAATGGACAGGCTTCCCATGTTCACCCATTTTCACTCCCCCCTAAGGACGGGCAGCCTGTGTGCGAGCGGACACCGCCGGGCCCGGCGCGCTCTAAAGAAGCTGCGGCGGCCGGCGACCCGGGCAGGGCTGGATGAGGCCCGCGCCCTTTCCAAACTGCCTTCTTCGGGCTCTCCCTGGCACAGCAGACGAAGTCTCAAAGGTCACGGTGTCTAAGAGAATTATTCGGGATTTACTGTTCTTAATTTACAGCCTGAACATGACAGTGTATGGATGCGGGCCTCTCGTTCTGCCCGAGGCATAAAAGTGAGACTGTAAACAATAAAATAACTCAGGGGGGAAAAGCGTATTTCCCCACGTTCCCCACTAATCAGAAAGGTGAAACCGCTGCTGCTCACACATGCTCTGCAAAATCCCCGTAGTTCACACAGGCAGTGGGGGCAGGACAGTCCCTGGAGGGCCCAACAGCTTGGCCCCAGAGCGACAGGGGGCCTCGGTCTCAAGCTGCTCCTGAAACCCAAGCTCACTTGGCAAAGACATAAACAGCAAACTACACGGAGGCCTGCAAGTGACGGGAACTCAGCCCCAGCTCGGACAGGGAAAAATCCACTCGTAAAACGCTACTGAGCACCGTGTGCGGCCCTGGGTGTTTCTCCAGAGGAATTCGAAGGAGGTTGAACTTCCAAAACAAATTTTCTTCACATGACTAAGTATATCCTGAAACAATCACTTTGAGAGATACAGGGTACGTGCAGGAGAGTGAGGCCCCCCAAAGACATCTGTGTCCAATTCCTGGAACCTGTGGCCATCACATAGCATGCCAAGGGGGACCTGAGGTCACAGATAGACCCAAGGTTGCTGATCTTAAAACAGAGTCGCTGGGCTGGCCAGGAGCGCCCCACACGCTTGGAAAATACAGGACAGGATGCGGGTGCCCCCAAAAGCCAGGAGACCGGGAAACGGATTCTCCACTGGAGCATCCAGAAGGAACCCAGTGGTGCGGACCTGATCTCTGCGAGCCCCAGTCACCGTGACCAGTCACGGTCAGTCCCGCGACCGCCAGGCCACAAGCTGGTTGGTGCGTGCTGTTCTGAGCTCTAGGATTCGGGTCATTGTCAGAGCAGCATCGGGCAGCCGGTATAATTGTCCCATCATGCAATTACCGCTACAGAACACATTCTTTCTCTGCCTCAGTGTCCCCAATGTACCACACAATTCTTTCCTGCCACCCACGTGCATTTAAAGGGCTCCAGCCCCCAGAACTGTGGCTGCAGCACCCACCAGCGTGGTCCCCCCTCAGCGTCGGCAGAGCCCGCGCCCCCACCAGCGCCCGGGCTTCCCCTGGGGCTCTACCGGGGGCTTCGGGCACACGGGAACCAGATGCAGAGGCTCCAGGAGCTCGGGGGGAAGTACTCGGAGTGCCGAGTGATGGGACCTCCCTGCTGGCTGGTGCACACGGAAGAGCGCGGGGCAACTTGAAACGTCCCGCCTCCTCCACGCGGCCCTCCGGAGAAGCCAGCATGGGACACAGAGTGGCGGAAAGCAAATCACATCCATGATGCCTCTGAGTATTTGTCTTTAAAATTTATTGACGTGGTTTCCCACGAGGACTGCAAAGAACGGCACAGACACGCTTCCTCGGCGAGAAGGCGCATGGCCGCGAGCACGCGCCTCAGCTACAGGAACCTGATCCCGGCCCCAAACTGGACACCGTCACATATCCTAAAAAAGCAAAGGGCAGACAATCAACGCTCACCCCCATCATCACAAGACCATCCCCGGGCACCTCCCTTCCGGCCTCCAGCCGCTGGGGGGGGGGCGCCCTGCCTCTGGCCCTCGGGCCCTGCGCCCTCCTCCCCTGCTGGCTTAAGAAACAGCCTTCAGAGGATAAAAGCACGGTGACACGTGGGGACATAGATCCCCCTTTATTGCTCCCTCCCTCCCTCCTTCCCTTACAGTCCTCCAGTTCTGACCCAAGTGGCAAAAGGAAAAGAAGGACCCAAGGGAGAAACGTCAGGAACAATAAAACCCCTGAGGGGAAAAACAGATCTGTGTGTATTTCTAAGGCTACTAGGCAAGGAGCAAGTTGTGAGAGGCTTTCTGTGCAGAACAGAGCGGTGACAAGAGAGGTGTCCTGGTTAGAAGTAACACAGGTAGCTGGGGAAGGCTCCTGGCAAAGTGCAGCACACAGTGGGGTTGGGGAGGACGGGGAGACACAGAGAGGAGGGAGGATGGGAGGTAGAGATGGGAGGACAGAGGAGGAGGGGGCAGGGAAGACGGAGAAGAACAGGGCAGGGAGGACGGGGGAGGACGGGGCAGGGAGGACGGAGGAGGACAGGGCGGGGAGGATGGAGGAGGACAGGGCG
>LNAC01000097.1:2896786-2927636 GCA_002007465.1 Ailurus styani | reverse complement strand
GCGGGGGGTCGTGGGGGCTAGGGAGGGAAAAGAATGAAACAAGATGGGATCAGGAAGGAGACAAACCGTAAGAGAATCTTAATCTCAGGAAACAAACTGAGGGCTCCTGGGGGGCGGGAGGGCAGGGATGGGGTGGCTGGGGTATGGACATTGGGGAGGGTTTGGCTATGGTGAGTGCTGTGAAAGGTGTAAGCCTGATGACTCACAGACCTGTACCCTTGGGGCAAATAAAAAAAAAAGAATGCATCTACATAATTCGCACTAATATTAACGCAGTTAATCCAAACTGATCGATCGTCATGGAAACAGCCCATACCATCTCTGAGACGGTAAAGTGCATACAGAATTCAAGTCTGAGTAAGAAGATCTTCCAAGAAGATGAGCAAGAAGAGATGACTTATCTTCCCGCAGTTAACCCTCGAGGCGCAGAGAAAGCAGCGCGGGGATGAAGCAGTCCTGCGTTTCCACATCTGGGCTCTCGGAAGACGGAGGGGGAGGTGTGGGTGCTCAGTGGGTGCTTGCGCGTTTTTGGCGCAGAGGGAAGAGCACAAGCTCTGGCCTCAGGCAGCTGGTCCTGCTGCCGAGCTGACCTCGGACCTGCCGAGGCTCCGCCCTCCCCGGTGAGAGGGGTAACACGCTCCCCTGCACAGAGCTGCTGGGAGGCTTCCAGAATAACATCAAGTGCTTAGCTGGGCGCCTCACACGAGGCAAGCGTTCAATCAACACGAATGATCGCCTTCCCTCCACAAAACATTATAATTGCTCTCGGAAGACACACACAGTCGGTCTCCCTCAGAGCGTGTTTGGTCCACAAGCATCAGCCTCCCCAAGGAGCCGTCAGGAACGTGATGTCCGCGGGCCGCCCACACCCGGGAGGGTCTGCCTTCCCCTGAGCCGCCCAGGGAGCCAGAGGCACAGGCTCCGGGGGCTTCGGCACCACATCGACTTCATCCTGGCGCTGGCGTGGGCTCGACACCCGCCCCTCTGGTGCCCCCCCCGTAGCAGCCGGGGGGTGACCCGGGAGACGCACGTGCTCTCCTGCGGTGGGAACACGGCTTCAGGAACGCAGCCTGCAAGACTCCGCTCATTACCCGAGACCCTAAACGTGTGGGGAATCTGCTAGAAAGTCACCTAACGCACAAACCTGGCTCGAGGAGAAAAAGGCCTGTTTTCACATCTCATCATCTCTGAAGTCGGGAAACAAAAGTCCCATCTGTAGCGCGTCTCAGACACAGCCAGGGGCAGCCAATGCAGAAGCGGAGGGAGGGACAACATCTCCAAAGGGAACACGCTTGGCTTCCTACGTGAAAAGGGCCCCAGCGAGTGGGCCAGGAGCGAGAACAGGAGCAGGCACCGGCATTTACCGACAGAGCGCTGAGCTCCGTCCCAGGTGCTTCCCGCACACAGGTGCATTCAGGCGTGGTCACGGGCGCCCATTCTCTGGGCGAGAAAGCTGAGACCCGGAGGGGTTGAGTCGCTCGCCCCGGGTCACACAGCCACAGGGTGGCTGAGCTGAGCTCCCGGCCTGGACAGCTGGCTCCTGCCCAGACAGCCTGTGCCACCAGACCCTTTCCGGCTCTGGCCCTGTGCGGAGAACATGCGCCGGGTGGAGGAGGGCTAACAGCGATCAGAGCCGCGGGTGACGGCGGTGGCGCGGACATCCCTGGGAGCCAGGGCGGCCCCGCGGCCAGAACCGGCCCCCCAGGTAGAGACTGCGGGCCAGATGCCGGTGACTGGATAACCGTAACTGTCTGCATGACAGATCCCGAGCTGCACCTGAGAACTGGCGCTTCCTTAAAAGCCTGCTGAAGCGGCTACCCCGTAAAAAGCACCACCACCTACCACATTGAAGCAGGAGACAGTGGGAGGAGAAGCAGTACAGTTTTTCCTTAAACGAGGACCAACTCCAACGTCACGCTTGAGACTCGGGCTGTGACTCAGCCAGCAACACCACGTGGTGGCCACGTAAGTGTAGACAGAATGCAAAAAAGAAAAAAAATACAGCCTAGAGCCCTGAATGCATTAGCGTGGAAATAACAAGAGAGAATACAGACACTGCTATGGACAGAATGCTGACGTCCCCCCAGAATTCATGTTAAAGCCCGAGGCATGAGACACCTCAGAAGTGAGGCCTTTGGGGGTTCATTAGATTTAGATGACATTATGAAGGTGGGGTCCCCAAGGTGGGGTCACCGTCCTTATAAGAATAGACATTAGAGAGCTGGCTGGCTCTCTCTTTACCATGTGAGGACATGGAAAGAAGGGGTCCGTCCCCAAGCCGGGAAGAGAGCCCTCAGCAGGAACCGAAGTGGCCAGCACCCCGATCCTGGACTTCGAGCCTCCAGAACCATGAGCCACGAGTGTCTGCAGCCTGGGCCCCCAGTCTGCAGTGTTTGTTAGGGCAGCCCCACCTCATGCAGACCAAGACAAGACTTCTGGATTTCTCAAAATGTCCACAACGGATGCCATATAAACCAAGAAATGGAATTTCTACAACTGTGAATGACCGCAGGCCGTATCTACCCACAAAACATTTAGCACATCTTGCTCAGGAAGAGGACTGGGGGAGAAAGGCCAAGTTGGCGGGTTCCTCTGCTCCCAAAAGAAGGCTCTGGGGAACGAGTCCCCTGTGGCCAGGAGGAAAGCGTTGTCACCTCCAACTCTGAGCTCCTGGCCTGTAAAGTCACCTACCAGAAATACCCCATTCCATTTTTAACAAGCACGATCCATAATGCCCCCTCGATTCCTCCAGCCGGACCGGTGGAAGGGCCCCCGTGACTTGGAACAGTGAGTGCAACCAGAATGACGTGGGGGAACACATTTTTCCTCCAAATTGGATGGAGAAAAACCCAACGGAGGAAAACTTGCTTTTTCTTTTGAAAGCGCTTCAATTTCTCCTCTAATCTTGACTCTTAAAGGCCACCGACAAAACAGTTAGCCACGTCCACAACAAAACAAAATTGCTAGACGGTGCAAGGTAACTGGGAGAAGCAGCCCTAGCTCCTACCTGTCCCCCTTCTGCACGCCCATAGGGACACAGTAATTCAGCTCCAGCCGGGCGATGTTGCCAAGCCTGAGGACGATCCCGGCTCCGTAAGACCAGCGGATGCACTCGGCCAGCTTCTGGATATGAGCCTTGGGGCCCTCCCCTGGAGAGAGAGAAGAGGATGTGACCAACAGAGCGGAGCCCCCCCCGGAGCCACCCTCACACAAACCCTGGCCCTCCTTGCCGTGTGGCCTTCGGTGACGTTTAAAGCCGGGCCTGGATACTCAAGGAGGTGCACGAAGGGGGATTAGGACCGAAACCCAGGGAGGGCTTGGGAGCAGACTTCCTCCTCATTGCGCCAGAGCCATTCTCTGCGCCTGCCCCCTTCTGTCCCCTTTGCCTAGAATGGCATGTCCCCCGCACCCGGCCGCCCAGGAAGCCCGGCTCTGCGCCTCAAGGCCGCGTCTTCTGCACAGCGCTCCAGACGCCTCTTCAAGTGCCCCCGGCTGGGGGCGTCGGCCGTGAGTCTCCTCCGGCCCAAGCCCCTTGAGGGAGAAGCAAACCCAACTTGGCTCGGGGGTCACGATGGCCAGCAGAGAGCAGGCGCCCCAGAAACGTGTGCTGAGTGAACAGATAGGCAGGTCTTTGCAAGACAGCCTTCAATGACGCTTTTTCAGGTGCGTTCCATTCAACAACTTTGCTCCCCTGATCAGGCGCTGTAGGAAAGAGGGAGGCCCATTCTCGGAAGGTAAAGACTGTCAACTAACAAACGGGCAGCTACTCGGGTGCCGTGCTTCGAACACGAGGGCAGGCGCGCCCTGACGGTGCTGAGCAGCCCGGCCTTACCGTAGTTGAGGTTGCACAGGTTGCCCGCGTTGAGGAAGAAGTGGGTCCTGAAGAGCTCCCCGAAGCCGCCCTGGCCCGGCCGGAACGGCAGTGGGGTGTACACATGCAGGCCGCCGGCCCAGTACGCCTCTCCACCCAGGTAGTCGCCTGGTCAGGGAACAGGGGCAGAACAAGGCAGAGGCTCACGGACTGGGAGTCCCACAGGAGTCCCATGGGCTCCACAGGCGACACACGAGCCGTGAGCAGAACACACTGCGCTCAGGCTCTGCGAGGGGCGGCCCGTCTAGCTCCCGGGGTCAGCCTCGCTCTGGTCTTTCTTTTTCACCTGGCTTATTTTATAAACTTTCACTGGGGAAAAAAAAAATGCTAGTGTAGCTTGCAAAAGAAGGACATCAGAAATGTATCCAAACTGTACAATGGCTGGAATAAAACAAGTGAGCTCATGGATGTCTCCTTGTTCACGACTGCAGATGAGCAGATTGTGGCCACCTGGCCGATCCGACCGCTTCCTCGGCAACAACTTCAAGGCCACGAGACAGGAGACAGAACACGGGATGGGCCTGCAGTTTCTGGAAAGGGCTGTGCACGCTAAGAATCAAAAGGCACAGAATGTCTGCTGCCCGCTGGGAAGGAAGCAGCGTCCCAGCTCAACACGTCCAGGGAAAAGGCTCGTTTTTGGAAGTTCATGACATCTTAGGGTCTATCTGTTTTTGCCCAAGGTTACTTTTTGCCAAAATTCAGTGAGACTATCTGCCGAGAGTATATAAACGCATTATTTCTTAAAGAATGCTCCTATCCATTTCATTGTAACCACAAATAGCTATGACATTAAAGCAACAAGAAAACAATTAAAATAGCCCTGAATGTTTATACTTTGTTGCAAAATACTATTTACAAAGTGTCTTCATATTCGTTAATACAAAACAATGGCTCATAACAAAGAAAAGTGAGTTGTCTCCAAGATTAACCTCAAGGAATGACCTGCTTGTTCACCTCCAGACCAGCCATCTCCTCAATCCCTGTATTAGCTGTATTAGCACCAAAGTTCTGCAGGGAACACAAATGGACACGTAACAGGAGGTCAACTGTGCTTGCTTTTCATTTCCCAGTAATTACACCCCTTTTAAATAACCTTATGAAATAAAATTATTATTTTACGCTGGTCATAAAAGGAATACACTTGTTGTAGAGAATCTGATAAGTAAAGGGAAGTAGAAAAAAAGGAAAATATCTTTTAATTTCTCCTATTCAGAAATCATGAGCGTTTAACATCCTGGTGCCTTTCATCCAGTGAACTGTGAATAATTGAGAATAAAAAAGTGTGACCCATCGTCTAAGGATATACGTAGATGTATACCTCAGTCCTGCTTTAAAAAGCTGTTTTAATAGTTTAATATGTCATAAATGCTCTCATCTAATATTTTTTATTGTTTGGAAATGTGATTTAAATTTTTTTTTAAAGATTTTATTCATTTATTTGTCAGAGAGCACGCACAAGCAGGGGGAGCGGCAGGCAGAGGGAGAAGCAGGCTCCCCACTGAGCAGGAAGCCCGATGCAGGACTGGATCCTAGGACCCTAGGATCATGGCCCGAGCCGAAGGCAGACACTAGAACTGCCTGAGTCAAGCCAGTGTCCCTGGAACTGTGATTTAGATGCCTGAGTAATCGCATGGGTACCACACTTACCTAATCCTTGTCTACTGTCATATCGGTGTCTAATTTCTTGCGAGCGTTCGTTAGTCTGTCAGGAGTCTCCTTGCACATACAAATATTTAAAACCTTGGCTTGCAGTATAATCTACGTACGGGAAAGTACGCACGTCCTAAGTACACCGCTCGGTAAATTTCTCTATAGGGACTACATATCTGTATAGCGAGGCCCCCAAAGACTCTGTCTCCTTGCTAACCACTCCCCTGCTGGCCAACAGCACAGATCATTCTAGCCCATCTCGAAACTTAACGTGGATCGAATCATACTTGATGCCTCCTCCGGGTCTGGCCTTGCTGTTGCTAGTCCTGCACGTCTCTGAGGCTCGTTCATGCCGTGTTCAGCCAGCGGCTCTAACTCTTTCACCCTCCTTACTATAGAACAGTCCACGGTCTGAAGATACCACTATTTATTTGCCCATTCTAGGGTCGATCGGCATTTGGGTTTCTAGTTTTCAGCTTGGAGCTATTATTATTAGTGCTCACATATTTTAGGCTCCTGATACACACTGTCAAACTGCTTTCACTAAAAGTGATGCAATTCATGTTCCTGCCCATAGTATCTTCCTGATGGCCTATCCAGTAGGGTACTAAGTGGAACATCATTGTGTTTTAATTTTCAGACATGTGGCAGACTCCTACACTTCCGTATAGTCATTATATAATACTTCCTTACAAGGAAAGAAGAACAAAACTATCCCTAACATGTTACTTCTCTTAAAAAAAAAATGACATACTAAAAAAGTACCCTAAAAACAAGTGACAAAAAATGTGTATTATGGACAAAAATTTATGCACAGGGCAGTCATTATTTATAGTAATAAAAATGGAGACAACAGAGATGTTAAAAGAATATTTCAGAAAATCAGGGTAGAATATTTTATAATGGAATGGCGTGAAAACATGTAAATGATGTTTTGGAAGATTTTACAAACATGTGGAAATGCCTCAGATAGAATGTGGAGTGTCAGAGAGGGATCCAGGAAACAGGAATGATTGAAACAGGCTTTCCAGAGAACATAAAGCTTCAAAATGTTGCAAATCCTTTGATCTAGGGATTCCACATCTAGAACATTACATTATAAAGTAAAACTTAGAAATGAGCACAAAGACTCATTAGGTTATTCACAGACACACTGTTTTAGAGTCCTAAGAAAAGAGTAATCCTAAATGTCAGACACTTGGGATTTGGTTTAAAAAGATGCCACTTTGGCAACAAGGTGACATACGCAGTCATGGAAAATGACAGTTTTTCTCTCTCTGATTTGCTGCCGGCGGGAATGCACAACGGTATGGCCATTTTGGAAGACGGCCTGGCAATTTCCTATGAAGATTATGTAAACTCATCATCCGACCCGGCAACTGCTCTAATGGTGGGTTCCCCAAATGAGTTGAAACTTTATGTCCAAACAAAAACCTGCACGTGAATGTTTATATCAGCCTTACTCATGATTGTCAAAAATTGGATGTCCCAACCGAGATGTCCTTCCCTGGAAGGTGAATGGATAAGCAGAGAGCAGCGCAGTCACACGACGGGGTATCATTCAGCCAAACGGAAACAGGAGCCTTCCTGCTGACCTGTAAGGAGGAACCTTACGAACGCATTGCTCAGGGAGGCCAGTCTGAAAGGGGCACATGGTGGAGGGTTCCAGTTCTGTGATACTCTGGAACAGGCAGGACCGAGAGGAGAGGAAGCAGCTCGGGCTGTTAGCAGAGGGCAGGGGAGGGAGGGAGGAGTCTGTGGAGCACAGCGGCCAGGGAATCGGGAGGGCTCTGGAATGGTGGGTCCGGGCCACACAGAACTGCAGAGCACAGACAGAGCCCGAGGATAAACTGTGGGACGCATGTGGAAATAAGGCGCCGACACCGGCTCACAGCGGCAACCAGCGGGCCTCCCTAATGCAAGACGCCGACCATCGAGGACATTCAGGCAGCGTCCATGGGAACTTGGTTTTTTCGGCCCAGCTTTTCTGTGCACCCGAAACTGCTCTCACCACCAATCTCTTAATCTAGCAAAGTTAGAGCAGGTCAAGAAGATGAAATAAACTGTCATTAGAAATGATGGAGCACTGATTCCCACAAAAATCTTTTTAGTTTGCGTTACTGAGGGCGGTGGGAGAAGCAGGTTAGGACACAGTAGGTAAAAGTACCAAACTCGAGCACAGAGACGTGCTTGCTTAAACAACAAACGCTCCCACACCGTTGTCGCTGGGCAGCGAGATCACAGGTCGGTGCTGGGCATTTTTTGCTTTGATATATTTTCTCATTTTTCTACAGTTCCCTTGACATTATCTGTCCGCGCCTGCTGTGTGATAAATGTTGCCTCAGGTGCTGATTCCGTGGGGCTGAAATACAGACATCTATTACTGCGGTAACTGAAACAGGGAACAGGATGCTGGCAAGTGTGCGGGCCCGCTTACACACGAATTTTCCATCAGGATGGTTCTGTAAATGTGTTTCCTCCTTATGATTGTTTTAACTGCACTTTCTCTTCTCCAGCCCCCCTCATCATGAGAACACAGTATGACACAGAGAACCTACACAATCGGTGTTAACTGTTTATGTTACTGGTGAGGCTTCTGGCAGGTGCCCCTGACCTCCTCCCCACCCCGTTGTCCAAGGGTCTAGTGTCCACACTTTCACAAATGAGATGTGACCCTCATCTCAGCATGGTGGGCTTACGGGAAAAAACTCACCCTCACTCTGGGGCCCCACGCTGTGCATGCTGAACCCCCGCACGCTGGTCGGTCCTCCGAGGTAAAACCTACAACAGAATGGCAGAGGTCAGAAGAAAGCCCCCGGGGGGAGACCTACAAAACACGGAGAGAGTGCAGAAAACACACAAGTGAGGCTCCGTTTGGTACTGGATTGTTGCCGACACTGTCCCACGGCCAAACTTTTAAGGATTGGGAGGATGCGTTGGAGTAGGGTGACTTTTATAAAATTCTAAACCAAAATCTGAACACTTCAAACTTCTGGGGATGTAAGTGAGATAAAGACACAACTAAAGACCCTTCTTTAGAAAAGAGGGACGTGTGGACTGTCTGTTACAAAGGAATTATCTGTCATCCATGAGAATTCATTATGTGACAGCTCTGTTGCAAAACGGCCTCCTATGTGTTCACACCCAATGTTTGGTGAAAAAAAAAGCAAGATAAAAATTATGTAAGAGTATGATCCCAATTTTACAAAAAGAGGAAAATAATACTAGAAGAAAACACCAAATTAGAATTATTGTTACTCTAAATGTTTTTTTAATATTTTCTACAGTGACTGTATAATTAGAAAAAAATTATTATAATTAAAAAAATGAATACCTCTTGTATTCCTAAGGGACTGGGTTATCACACTCTCTAGAAGGCTATCCGAACAAAATTAAAGGCGTGAATTAACAATTACTTAGAAACCCCATCCACTTTCTGTGAAACCTAACACCTTATCAGAAGCCAACTCTAGGCCATGCTCAGCACTGAATAATGAAGTGAAATGACGAGGGAAGTGGTGTGTGCTCCTTCCAGTGGTGCTGCACCCCATCAACTCCCCCCGGCCCTGCCGACCTCCAATGCCGCAGCTGGCTGCCAGGGGCAGTCCACAGGCCTGGGACAGCGTGGAGGGAACAGGCTACTACTTCTCTCATTTTCCCACTACATAAAGCCTCGATGAATGGATTCATTTGAACCTGAGTTTAAAAATCTATTATAAATGTGTTTTTAACATTTGGGATTTCTAAGCCACGCCTTTCTGAATGCCCCATTAACATTATGGAAACAAACAGCAAGCTCCATTTACTTCTTTAAAAAAATGATAAATCACACATATTTTTGGGAAATGATTAAAATGGTCCAGGAAACACAAAAAGCAAGAAGTCCTTCCCCCTTCCCTCACCTGCCCACTGCATCCCCATATCCCGAGCTGACTGGTATCACTGGGGTGGTGGCTGACCTCCTAGACCCTCGGTGCTCTCCGTGCAAACACAGACACGTGCATGGGAGCTTCTGCCCAGGTTCAAAAGCAATCCGCTCAACGTGTGCACATGACAATTTTAACTCGTAGATGTCTACCTCCTTCTTTCTCATCATTACAGTCTCTTAGCATGCCTGTATTTGAATACAATAATTTCTACACTGGCAGTTTTCAAATTTTTGCTATTCTCAACAATGCTGCAATGGACATCCTTAGACATAAACCTCTGTACATTTATAAATGTATTCCTGCAAATTAAATTCATAGAGGCGAAAGCGTTAGGTCCCAGAGCTTACAAAATGAAAAACTTTTACACTTCCGAACCGTCTCCCATAAACTAGGCTAAACCAGTTTAAACTAAAACATTGTAACTAATGCAAGGTTAAAAAAAAAGTTTCTTGCCCTCAAGAAAACTTACTAGTATTTCAAAGCCAACAAACACGATTTCATACTTTGCTGATAAGAGTATAAACTGCTCTAAGTTTTCTAAAAACCAGTCTCCAGCAACACTGCTGGTAAGCTTTAAAAAAATGTTCATATTCTTTTGAGACAGTACTTCCACATTTAGGAACCTCTCCTCAGAAAATAAATTGAACACTTTACAGAGTCACGCTGACAGTGTTACTTCTGTGCACAAATAATGAAAAATTAACATTTTGAACAATTTCTCATGACTTGCTTAACGGGTTTACTCTGTGTTTCTTTAAAACTTTTTAAAAGGCAGGGAGAACAAAGGGGCGCCTGGCTGACTCAGCAGATGGAGCGTGTGACTCTTGACCTCAGGGTTCTGGGTTTGAGTCCCACACTAGATGCAGAGATTACTTTAGAAATAAAATCCTTAAAACAGAATTAAAAAAAATTAAAAAACCAAAAGCAGAGAGAACACAAAAGTGTATGCAGATTATGGCCTATCAACAACTTAACACAGACATGTATATAAATTTACACGTATGCACATGCACAAAGACACACATCCACAATTAACAGACTCAAAGGAAATAGTCCCACATGTTATGTTTCTCATTGAGCAGGATTTTTTTAGTTCCTTAAATATTTCTCTAAATTTCTGCAATGCGTATGAACTGTATTCTTTCACGCTTAAATGGGAATATAAGATTTTTTACATTATGAAGTTAATTCCCTTCCCCTCAAAAAAGCAAGACATAGGGGCACCTGGGTGGCTCAGTCTTTTGGTGCCTGGGTGGCTTAAGCGTTTGCCTTCGGCTCAGGTCATGATCCCAGGGTCCTGGGATGGAGCCCTGCATCGGGCTCCCTGCTCAGCGGGGAGCCTGCTTCTCCCTCTCCCACTCCCCCTGCCTGTGTTCCCTCTCTCGCTGTGACTCTCTATGAAATAAATAAATAAAATCTTTAAAAAAAAAAAAAAGCAAAACATATTAGTATGAAGTACACTGGATATTTTGAAGTTACCTGAAACAGAAAAACTGAAGTAAAATTTGAAATATTTGCTCTTCTCAACAGTGCATCTTCTCTAAAATAACTTATAAGGAAGCAACCCAAAAGAGCCAAAGGCAAGCACCCGCAAGTCACCCACGCGCTCGTCACTCCTCACCTGTCCGCGATACTGGACGGCTTCTCGCCGATGGGCACCAGCATCCCGCCCCAGAGCGACGCGGAGAAAACCTGCGGAGACACAAGCAGACGGCCGTGTTCTCCGGTGCTCCCTCCCCGCAGCGAGCTCCAGCAGCCGCCGGGCACGGAGCCCTGGCTCAGAGCGCGGGGCTACAGCCGGGGACGGCGGACCGCGGGGCCCGGGAGCTGCGGCTGGCGGTGTTTTGTGGATACTTTTAAAAACCTGAGGCTTCAACTGCCGCACGAAGACACAGCCAACACGAGCACACACCCAGCCCAACGCCCGGGCAAGGCAGGGCTTCCGCGGCTTCCGTCCCGACACGGGGCAGCCCCCCACCTCCACGCGGGGCGAGGCTGAGCCTGGGGGAGACCCACGCCGTGTGGCCGGGAGCCCTAGCAGGCCCAGAGAGCGGCCCCAGCCCTTCCTGCTCCCCTCCAGGCGCCCCACAGGCCCCGACGGTGCGGCCACACTGGGCCTCCCGCCCAATAGAGGCCAGTTTCCACGAGCGGCCCCAAGCCCCCTACCCTCTGGCCCCTCCTCTGTCCGCCCTGCGCTGCCCCTCCTCCTCACTCCGCCCAGTCATGCCAGCCCCCGGCTCCTCCAGGAACGAGCCGTAGCTGCTGCCCGGAAAGCCCATGGCGGGCTCCCTGGCCGGGTTCCGGACGGCACTGCCATCAGGACGCCTCCCGGGACTGCCTGCCGTAGACCTGCAGCCCCCTTGGGCCCCTTTCTCTCTCCTCTGTCTTAGAATTCTTCCTACCGCGTGCCACCTGCTGAACGGTGTACACACGAGCTCGCGTGAGGGTCTCCCTTCCCCAGAACGTGAGGGAGCAGGAACCGGGTTCTACCTACAGGCGCCGTTCACGACCAGACGGGGCCGGGCGACCGACGGAGACGTGGAGGGCGGCGGGAGGTGAGTGGGCACGCGAGGGGCAGCACCCGCAGAGTACAGGAGCTGCAAGGACAGAGCAGGAGCCCCGACCTCGGTCTGGGAGCTCAGAAGGGCTCTACGGGAGGTACTCCGAGGCCAAAGTCTCAGAAAGGCGGGGAGTGCGGGGCCAGCGAACAGCTGAAGGAAGGACCTAGAGCCGGCAGAGGACAACGTGCAAGTGCCTGGACGTAAGAGAGCCTGGTCCTTTCGGGAAACGAGTTTAGCAGAGCCAAAGCACAAGGAGGGGAGAGAGACGAGACCAGAGACTGTGCGCGATGCCAGCAGCACCAACCGCGCGCAGGAGAGCCGTCCAGCAAAGCCTCGGGGCTCAGAGACACCGGGGGTCTGCGGGGGAGGAGGAGCAGGGGGCGCAGACGCTCGCCAGAAAGGAACCTCACCACCAAGGTGCGAAAGCGCAGCCTGGGGCCTGGGTGACACTGAGCGGGCAGAAGAGGCAAGGCCGGGGGCTCAGGGGCCTGCGGGGCGAGGGCCCCTCCGAGCAGTGACGGGGGCGGGGGCAGCCGGGCGAACAGCTGTGCCAGCCAGCGGAACTGGGAGCCTGGGTACAGGGCACAGATTCTGGAGGGAAGTACTAGTTGGGTTCAGACGCTGAATCTGAAGCGTCCCCGCGGGATGGAGTGGAAACGCCTGGCGCCGCGGAGAGCTGCGCCGAGCTCTGGGAGCACCGCACGCGACGTGGCACTGCAGCCACGGGTGGGCGGGCCCGTGCAGGGAGAGGGCAGCGCAGGCCGCCTCCACGGGGCCCGAGGGGAGACGCCCGCTCGGGGGGAGGGCGCCAAGCCGTGAGAGGCCCCCGGGAAGAGGAAGCGGACACGTGGAAGGAGGACACAGTCATGACAGAGGGCAGTGATCCAGTGAGGACAGCGGCGACGCGGTGGTGAGAGCGGGGAGGGGAGCGG
Organism: Ailurus styani; assembly: GCA_002007465.1. Classification (NCBI taxonomy): domain Eukaryota; kingdom Metazoa; phylum Chordata; class Mammalia; order Carnivora; family Ailuridae; genus Ailurus; species Ailurus styani. The sequence goes on along the minus strand of LNAC01000097.1, from coordinate 2,914,693 downwards.
GAGGAGCTCAGTGACCGGACAACGCGGGGGCCTCTGGACCTGCAGCGGGGCGGGGGGGGGGAGGCAGGAACCAGGTTCAAGGAGCAATGACGCCAGGACTGACGGGAGCAGTGGTAAGTGACTTTAGAAGGAGACGCGTGTACCTTTTCATTAAGGCTCACTCCTCGCCCCGAGTTTTACGGCAGAGAAGGGCACAGGCAGTGTGTGTGTCGCGGGGGAGCACAAAGAGCTGTCCCCAGTCAGCCCGGCTCTGGGGGGCCTGGAGAACGAGCCAGAGGCTCCCCTGCCTCGGTCAGAATCAGGTCACTTAATCCTCATTCCTGAGCAAATCAAGAGAAACCAAACCAAAAGGGATTAAAGATTTAAAAAGAAATTCCTGGAAGCACTCAGAGCCCTGCAGACTCTCCAAAATATGGTGAAGACTTGGAATTTCTAGGGAGAGACCGCAGAGGGAAAGGAGGCGCATTCCGCTGCCCTCCAGACACGTTTCCGTCATGACCCCAAGCTGACAAACGGGGAAAGAGCTCTCCTGGGGTCTCACATAAAATGACTGACGGGTTCCTCTTGAAGAGAAAAACGATCACTTCTCCCTAGAGTATCCTCAATTCTGGCTAAATTGAAAAGATCGAGCACTTCGGTTTCGAGCACTAATGTTCTGGGCTTACCCCTGGATGGTGCTTTCACTCTCCAGGAACTGAGTTTCCAAAAAGGAGGGATAAATATACAGGTGAAAGTGCTGGCTGGATACTCACTGAATCGAACACAAGTTGCTTATTCAACTGAAGCTCGAAATCTTCTTTTATGAAGCTCACGTCCCCTCCGGTGTAGCCAGCCAGCTCCTGTTGGCAAACGGTTGCATGTTGAAACAGAGCGAAGAGACTCACTACCCGGCTCCAAAACCATGTCACTCCAAGTGCTATTTAATTTTGTTGTTTCTATTTTTAAAGAAGCAGGAGAGCGCTTCTGTCTGTCCCCGGGAAGCTCCATTCTCGTTGTTATTCTAGTTGTTCTAGGTGGCACTAGGTGACTGACATAAACACAGAATCCTCAAACACACCGACTATGCAGCATGTGGTACGTTACTCCTGGACGTGGATGAGAAACACTCGCCACGGGAACATTCTGCTGCGTGATACAGCTTGCGTGGCCTACTCAGTGTTGGAATAGAGAATTAGCCAATCCTGCACAATTGGGGACATTTGATATAAAAATCTGATTTCTAGCTGGTCCTCCGATCCTGAAGATCAGGCCAACAGAGCAACAGTGCGCCCCACCACCGGCATCCACCCCGGGGAAGCTATGGTGTAGGAGTTACCCTCTCTGCCTTGAGGTGCTCTCTTACTAGGGACCAAAGGATTCGCTCAGCTAATCTCAACTTTCCTCCCCGTCTAGTGAGGGCCCCCGTCCCAGAGGCCAGAACTGCACCCCCCTCCGCTCCTGGGGGCAGACTGCTGCACTACACAGAGCAGTTCCAGAGCCAGGACCTCACATGCAAGTGACACCCCTGCAAGCCATTCCAGAACAATCTCCATAATGAAAGGAAAGCATTCAATACAGAAAACGTGCCTACAGTGCGGACTCTCCCCTCCCGGGTCCCGGAGCCAGCAGCTCGCACGCAGGGAAAGGAACCCTACCTGGTTAACTTTCAGCAGGGCACCTCTTCTGGGCAAGATGGAGGAGTTCCGTGAGTCGATGACCATCGCATGCTGAAAGAAATGTGCGTCTGGGGGTTTCACTTTGAGCCAGTATGGCGGGTAAGCAGGTGCACCGCCTGGGCGCTGACCACAGGCTGCGCACCGCACCCAGCCCCTCACCCTACCACATCACTTCCCCTTCCGAAAAGCCCTCTGGGAAGGTAGCTCCTGGTCCCTGAGTCACAGGTGAGGGAACCAAGAGGGTGAAGCAGACAATTCACGGTCACCAGCTGGGAGAGGAGGACCTGTGGCGGGGCCCATCCTCTCCAGGAACTTGACCCTGACCTAAGTGAGCTCCGCCAGCTTTCAAGCACATCCCACAGTCAGCTCGCAGGCACATCTTCCCATCTGCACTGACGATGCTTCAGTGGAGTAATATGGGGCGGGTGCCTGGAAACTCACAAAGCCAGCGGCAGCCACCCAACCCATGACCCTGCTGGGTCCACCCCATTGCTGGCGAAGGCTATTCTCCCAACGCGTCTAACTACGGAGTCAAACGAGGAAAGCCCTTACCGAAAGAGATGACTTCAGCGAGTGCCCACTTTCCTTCCGGACAGCGAAGGACGCCATCCTGGAGAGGCAGCCCAGCTCCCGCCACACGCCCTCCCACTTGACGGTGTGGCTGGTCTTCCATATGGGAAACTGCAAGGACACGAGGGAACGATAAGCCTTTCTGTGCTGCACTCACGGGGAGTGGTCCCCAGTCAGGCCTCAGAACGAGGCCTAGAAATCTCGTTCCAATGAAACACCTAAGATGCATTTTTTTCTGGTGGGCAGGAGGGAGGGGAAGAAGGGAAGGCAGGGAACGGAGGGAGGGAAGGAGAAGGGGAGAAAGCTACGATCTTGCTCAAAGCGACAGTCTCGGGGCAAGCAGACAGGTGACCAGCGCAAAGCTCTGTAACCCACGGGCTGCTGCCAGGGCTCTATGACCCGACCTTGGCCCCACCCTGCCCAGTCCCCGGGCCAAAGCCAGGACGGGAGACAGCAGAGGCCCACATCAGGCCCCGGGGAAGAAGGAGGAGACGAAGGTCCTCACAAGTGAAGAGCATTATTCCTGCAGCCAGGGGCCTGAGTCACGTGACCCCTGGGCAAGCGGCACCTGCCTCTTGCCCCGACCCTCTGGCCCCGAAGTCAGGCCTGCCCATCTTAGGTCCCTATCCCAGAGAGACACCCAGGTTGCTTCAGAACAGTGAACACTGTCTGGTGGCCTCAGGAAGTGCGACGATGATGTGACTCCTACAAGGACGCCAGGTCACTCCACGCTCCCGGAGCGGTCTCTCGCTGTGCATTCCCCGTAGGCTCTGGCTCCCAGAGTGAGAACTCGGGGCCACCTGCCCCGACTCCAGGTCTCATTGAGCACCCACGTGTCAGGTGCTGGGGAAGCAGACGGGATTCAGGACAGTCTTGCCCGCCTGCCGTTTCTGCACGGAGGGCCCCACGAGACTCAGCTACTCCCCCAAATGCCTAGGCCCTTCCTTCCTTCCTCACCGGGCCGCCCTTAGGCAGAGAAACACGACCGCCTAGAGGAGACAAGTCTGCTCACGGCCGGGAGGACGGGATGGGGCCGGATGGTGCCATTTTCCTCCAGGAGCTCGTCTCTCAAGCCCAGGGCCAGCTGCTCCCAGTCCTCTGTGCCTCCCGTTCCCCTCCCTCCTCCTCCACGCACCTCCCCCAGGGCCTCTGCGGTGCCCTGGGGCTAAGCCAGCTAGCTCTAGGTCTCCCAAGAACCTGCCCTTTAAAAAAGGCTCAGAACAAAGGGATAAAAGGGGCATATGGGAGAAAAATGGGGAGGAACCCACACTCCAGGGCTCACTGCCGAAGGCCTCCGGAGAGCTGCTGCGGACAGAGGTTGGGGGGCGGGGGCAGAGGGCCCCCACCGCGCTCGGGCCAGGGAAGCGGCTGAGGGCTACTCCTGGCAGACGAGGAGGGGGCCACACAGAGAACCGAATGGGGAACTGCAAGCGCTCAGGTCGCATCCCATGCCAGCCCCGCCCCCACCCCGTGCTGGGGCTCTGTGCCCCTGGTCCGCCCGCGAGGCTGAGGAGCACGCGCGGCCAGTGTCTCCAGTGCCCACAGGGGGCTGCACGCACCGGCCACCAGGCTCCAGCAGGGGTCCCTGCACCAGATGCAAAGAACATGCCATGTGTCCTCCCCAAGACGCTGGCTCAGCGGGCAGGCGGGGCCCAGGAACTTGCATTTCTAACCAGCTCCCAGGTGAGGCCATGCTGCCAGCCTGCAGGCGGTGTCTAGGGAACTACTGTTACGTGGTGCGTCCAGGCCGTCCCTCATGAACCGCAGGCCGGAACAGGAGGGGAGGAGGCCACACGGTGTAGAAAGGAGGGGAGAGAGGGCAGGAGTCATCGTAAAGCCAAATGGTGGTCAAATGGCAGGAACTCCATCGGCTGCATTACGTCAGATCCCGCCAGACGTACGTAGTGCCAACCCTCATGGAAAGCTTTCAGTAACCCGCAGTGACCTTGCTGGCTACCAGAAGCTCAGACCCCAGCACACACGAGGAAGGACAAACACGCGGCATCTCAGGGAGCGGGGAGCAGAGCGGCCACCATGGAGCCAAGCGACCACTGTGGAGCCGAGCGACCCTCTGGCCCCGGCGGCCTGCAGGCGGCCTGTGGAGAGGCGCCCAGCCGGGAAGCAACCCACAGCAGGGCGAAGGGCAGAGGCTGACCCCAGCCACGAGGCCTGCGCTCCAAGTGCCAGACCGCGGTCAGGCCTGCCTGCCAGGGCCCGGACCCTCTTGCTGACCCTGGCCGGTAAGCAGAAGAGCCGCCTCGTGCGCACTCAAGGGCACAACGGGAAGGACGAAAGGCTACTCACGCTGTACTCAGCGGACACTCCTCGGTCTGTCTCCCGAAGCGAGCTCCAAGGGAACTGGCCAGTAACTTTATATAAGTTTACAGAGAAACTAGGAGACAACAGGACAGAGCTTTAGATGCTGGAACAGTGATTATAACTCACACACATTTAAATCAACAGATCTAAAAATACGCTTCTGGGGCTCAGCATCATGACGAAAGCTACAGCACGCTGCGACTCTGCCCGAGGGCCAGCTGGTTCAGCCAAGTGTCTTTCCACAACCGACGCAGCTACGTTAACTTATAACCAGGCCCCTGTACTCAATGGTCTGTTTGGCTTCCTACTTTCGCTCGAAGTTTCCAGGCCGTGGTTTGAAGAAGGACAGGCCATACGAAGTCTCTTTGGTTCCATAGGAAAACTGAAAAGTGACTTTTTCTGCACGGCCTAGAAGATTAGGGAGTTTGAGGCCAAGCACCTAGGAGGAAAAGAAAAAGAGCGGTGGTTTACACGGAAGGAAAAAGGTAACTGTTAAGAAAAACACGGCTGCCAACAGGAGCCTCACAAATCCAGGACAAAACTGCGGACCACAGATCTGGCCTTTCCTCTGTAACTGCTTTTAGTCTTTAAAATGTGCCTTTGCTCCGTGGGGATCCCCCGCTCCCTACACACGCCTCATGGCGAGGGGCAGGCTCACTTGCTGACTGCCAAGCCAGGGAAATCAACTGTACAGACTTGGAATTCAAGGGAATCTGAACAAGAAACATAATACAAACATTCTCCGAATCACTCCCAATTCAGCACTGATGTTACCACTGTTTTCAGATCATCTAGGACATACGACAGTTGGGATGGGTGAAACAGGGGAGGAGGCTGAGAGGGCCGCTCGTTGTGATGAGCGCTGGGCGATGTGTGGGAGTGGTGAATCACTCTGCCGTGTGTACACCTGAAACTCCTCTCACTGTGTGTTCGCTGGAATTTAAATTAAATGAAAAAGTAAAACATACTATAATCAATTCTAGGAAGCTCGGGGAGCAACCCCGTGCTAGCCTACAGAGATGAAGGTGGGCGAGAGAGTCTGGAGACCACCATCAGTTCTGAGAACAGTCACGATTCCAAAGCTCACTACTGAAGGCTGTGCTCGGAGGAAGCGGGCCGTACCATGCTGCCTTCATTGTTCCCAACCATGGTGTTATAACTGCCCGTTAGTCTCCGTAATTCGGTTACTTCAAAGGTTACGTCTAACCCATTTGGAAGCGCATCATCACCTACGAACACAAAAAATATTGAACAGTAAGACAGCTGGAACGTGTGGTTTTATTTTAGGTCCCACTGCTGGAAACAAAGACAAAAAGCCATCTGAAGGTTCATTTGACAAAAACACCCTCTATTTTAAAGTTCAAGAACATTCCACCACAAAATCACAATATACCTCTGCAGCTAAAAACTGGCTTCTAGCTCCTGTGGTAGAAGATATCAAACAAGCCAGCCTCTGCTACAAGGAAGGAACCACCAGCGGCGTTATTGGGTTAAGCGCCTGCTATCTGCGAAGGGCATTTGCTCTCCTCCTAGGGAGTCCTTGAGAATACTTGGGGCTGCAATTCGACTGCCATTAAGACACAGAATCCCGGGACAAGAGAGACTCCAGTGACCCCGAAAGAGAAGCAACAAACTCGATGCCAGTTAAGAGGTGACTGCCGGTCTTTCCGCGATCCGGGGGAGCGGGAGCTGCGGGATGAGGAGGGTCTGAGTCCGCGGCAGCAGCCTCGGCGCCCACCACGGGCCCCAGGGTGCTGGAGGGCAGGGCTGAGCTCTGCAAAGGACTGGGGGCCTCTCCCAGGAAGGCAGGGCTGACCCCACAACCCTGGCGGGGCGGTGGCCGCACGTGAGGAGCTGCTTCAATGCTGGCTCCTCGATACTCGGGCGCAGCCCAGGCCGGAGCCCCCGCGCCACTTTTTTTTTAAATTTAATTAATAGGCTTTACTGTTTAGAGCTGCTTTAGGTTTATAGAAAAATCGAGCACCAAGTATAGAGAGTTCCCACAGAGCCTCCCCCCAAACACACACACTTCCATCTGCGGTCATCTTGCACTAGCATGGTAACGTTTGTCACAAGTCACAAACCCACAGCGAGACCTCAGGAGGAACCACAGCACGAACTGCACGGTTTGTCCTTGCTGACGTACATTCTAGAAGGTCTGACAGATGGATGACGGCGGGCACCCCCATCACAGAATCATGCAGAGCCTTACTTCTAGTTCCCTGACCATTCTTTCTCGCAAGTTCCCAGATAATCCAGGCCGCTGCCGGGACGAAGCACCCCACAGAAGCCCCCGCGGACCACAGGCGCATCACAGGGACGGCAGGCAGGAGGGAGCCAAGACGAAACACTGCCAACGAGACGTGCCCCCAAGAAAAGCGCTCCGGAGTAGCGGACGGGCCACTTCTGTCACTCACGCCTGACAAGGGGCAAGTTAAACCCCCCGAGCCTCGGTTTCCTTAGCTGGAAAACATCTTTTCTAAAATAACACCAGTCACTTCCCCAGGTTTGGGCGACGATTCAGTGGGATCTGCACACACACACACGCTTACCACAGAGCTTCGCGCGGGCACGGCTGCATCAGGGCTCTCTCTGAGGGGGCAGGAAGGGCTGGCTGTCCCTCCCACTGCCCCTGACCCGGCTCTGCTGGACTGGAAACTCCTTCGGAAGCAGACTATGGCTTGCTCGCTGCTGGCCCCTCCCTGGTACCCGGCACAGGGCCTGCCCGCAGCAGGTGCCATCAGTCAGAGCACATGTGGACTAAGCTGGCTGACTTGTGCAAAGTCAAACAAGCAAACGAGCAAAAACTGAAAAGAGAAATCTGATGCCTGGCGCACTCCCACTGAAAGCATACATTTAGATGGAGTCTGTCTGCCAAGAGCCCATGTGGACACCGGCGGGGCCGGGCTATCCCGAATGAAGCCTGGCTCCCTCCCTCAGGATCCTTCTCAGAATGCCTGCACCACCCACCAGTTCAGATGATGATAGTACCTTCACAGTTCACCTGTCTTCCCTCAGCCTGACGTTAACCAAAAAAAAAAAAAAAAAAAAAAATCCAGTTACCGCCCTGGGACCGCAAACTACCAAGCTCTACGAGCTTGCTAACCCTCCAGGCGCTGTGTCTGGCCACACATTCAGCTTTTGTGATCCGGCAGCACGGATGGGAGGGGTAATCAGAGACGCTAGGCCACGGCAGGTACCTTGACACGTATCGATCAAAACATCCACTTGTCTGAATATTCCCAGGCGAAGCAATTTCTCACGGGCTTCATGAGATCTCCGCATCACCTATGAGAGGGGACAAAAAGAGAAGGTCTTCGTCTAGGGCAGAAACGCAGCTGGTGGCCGTCTGATCAGGCCGGGGGGCGGGGGGTTAGCGTTGCTGCTGAGGCACCAAGAAGCCCCATGGAGTTCGGAAATGTGAAGGGATGGACGAGCACTCAGGAAGCAACAACAAAGCCCTCTTCAGAAGCGCAAACCCTCGTCAGGGGCAGAAAGCCGGTGCATTAACAGGATCCCTTTCACAGAAACAAACGGACAAAAAACTAGTCAAAATGCATCCCGCCCGGCAGGACTCCTCGTAGGGAACCACGGTTACCGTGCTTGTGTTTGGTGCAAGAGAGACCGAGTTGTGTTTGTGCCTTTTCTAACCCAGGTTCTGCTATTTTTTGTCTCTTCAATGTTGACAGCAGTGCCTTCTGCACCTTGTGTCCTTGCCTGCCGGAGGCACGGGCAGAAGTAGAAGGGCTCTCAGGGGGCGGACTGGGGCAGGACGCATAATGCACATGGCTTAGAGCTTGTCCTGCAGGGAAAGGGGAGTGACTCCGGAGCTGCTGGCAGGGGGCAGACAGGGCAGCATTTCCTCAGGAGGGACCACGGGTGGTGCGGATGAACACGGGGAAAGCGAAAGGGGCGAAGGGGCAGGAGAAGCCGCTCGCAGCAGCCCTGGGAGCTGGGAGGGAAGCGGTCGAGCACGGGCCCGTGTGGGGGGAGGACAGACTAGCCATGTCACGCGTGGGGCCGGAGGACGGTCACTGACTGGACGTAGGGCAGGAGAGAGAGGAGGCGACACCAGCTTTCCGCTCTGGGCTTAGGGCTTCTGGATACCGTTAGAGAAGGCAGGGGCGCAAGAAGGAGGAGCCGGCAGGGGCTGGGGGGAAAGGGACGATGAGCCCTCTGTCTGGCCACACAGGGTCGGAGATGTTCGTGGCGATCCCATGAGGCAGGGGCACATTCGGGGCTAAAGCTCAACACAAGCCTGGCGAGAAATAGAGGTGGGGGGCCCCGATGACACAGACTGTATGAGACCAGGGCGGCGGGTGGGAGCCCCCAGGAGACGATCCTCATGGAAAAGCAACACGTAAGGACGGTCACGGGCAAGAAGCTGACAGTGTAGCCTGAAGCGACCGTGAGGAGAGGGGCAGGCAGCCCGGGAGAGTGTGGGATCGGTGGAAATCAGGGGGAGAGAAAACGCTAAGAGGGTAGCTGTAAACAATCTCAAAAGACAACAGAACAAGAGAAATGTGTTCCATGTCAGTGACGGAGATCACTCTGTTCTATGCCAGGAGCTCTTATAAATTAACAAAGGCCTAACAACCCCAGGGGAAATGGGAGACACCAACAGGTAATTCACAAAATACGTGCATGGCCAGTAAACCGGGGAAAGGTGCTCAATCTCATTCCCAGGGAAAAAGCCCCAGCGAAAACAAGGACACAGAGTATTTCACCTGGCAGGTGGGCAAGAATTTTAAATGTGTTAAAGCGAACAGACCTCCATGTAGTATCCAAAACGAAAGGGGCAGGAAAATGTGGGGAACGGGGTGATTGTGTCTACAAGCCCACAACTGACACCGCGTGGGAGCCTTGGCCCGTGGAGCGCTGGGAGGGAGACCGAGGCCTGCGGGGAGGGACATGCCTACCTTTCAGTACAGTACCCTAACACCAGATGGTGAGATGCTTTTTTAAGATTGTGCTTATATATTACTTTAATCTTTTTTTTAAAAAAATAGCAATTTTCTTTCAAGTGAGAATGACCAAACCCTGTGTAAAGATCAAGGAACGTGGGCAGTGACGGGGGCTGCCTGCACCGGCCTCCAGGAGGCTGGTGGGGACTCTGCCTCCAATGTGACTCCAAGGGCAGAAGGACGGAAGGCACCCGCCAAGGAGAGGATGGAGGTGGTGGGTAAACGGAGCAAGGGCCCCAAGGAAGCAGCAGGAAGCAAGAGGGGGGAACGACAGAGTGCCCACCCCACGAGAGAGCATGCTAGAGTGCTAAGTGGGGATCCGGCAACGGGGTCAGCAAGCAACGCGGTCCGTGCCTGGGTGTTTGTGGAGAACACACGGATGGACCAGCCTCTGCGGGAAGAGAGGAGGGAGGGAAGGGCGAAAGCAAACACAGTTAGGTTTGTGGGAGGCGCACCCAGGGCACAGCGGTGGGGGGCTCGGCTGGGGGCACGGAGGCTCCCTTCAGGGTGGGAGGCAAGGTAATCCGCAGAGAGGCTCGGGGTGGGAGCTCAGGGCTTGAGACAGGAGATATGTAGGTTCTTCACAAGGGAATGGAAAACAATGCCAAGCAGGGAGACTACTTGCCTCAATAAGGTTTTTCGCCTTAAAAACATCTCCAATCTCACATATGATGATATCATCTTTAGTTCTTCCAAGTCCATCAAAGTGAACGTGTTGAACAACCACCTAAATGTGATGAAGGGACATGGATTATTATTTTTTTTTAGGTTTTAAATGGTCTTTTTGTTTTTGTTTTGTGTTTAATTCCAGTGTAGGTGACACAGTGTTCAATCAGTCTCAGGTCTACAGTACAATGATCTGACAATTCTGTACATCAGGCTGTGCTCATCAGGACAAGAGCACCCTTCATCCCCGTCACCTGTTTCCACCACCCCCCACTGGCCTCCCCTCTTGTGACCACCAGTTTGTTCTCTGTAGTTACAAATCTCTTTCTTGGTTTGTCTTTTTTTCATCGTCCGTTTTTTTTTGTTTCTTAAATTCAGCATGTGAGTGAAGTCATACGGTATTTGTCTTTCTCTGGCTTATTCACTCAGAGCCACACTCTCAGCTCCACCCACGTCATTGCAAATGGCACAATTTCATTCTTTTTCATGACTGAGTAACACTCCATTATATATCTAGGCCACATCTTTATCCATTCATCAGTCCGCGGACACTTGGGGCTTCCACAGTCTGGCCATTATAGATAATGCCGCAACAAACACCCCAGTGCTATCTTTTCAAATCACAGTTTCCACATTCTTTGGGGGAAATACCAGCAGTGGAATTACTGGATCATACAGCAATTCTAATTTTGAGGCCCCTCCATACTGTTTTCCACTCTGGCTGCACCAGTTTGCCTTCCCACCAACAGTGCACGAGGGCTCCCCTTTGTCCGAATCCTCGCCAACACCTGTTGTTTCTTGTGTTGTTGATTTTAGCCATTCTGACAGGTGTGAGGTGATCGCTCACTGTGGTTTTGATCTGCATTTCCCTGATGATGAGTGATGCAGAGCATCTTTTCATGTGTCCATTGGCCATTTGTAGGTTTCTCTGGAGAAGTATCTATACATGTCTTCTGCCCATTTTCTGATTGGATTATTTGTCTTTTTGGTATTGAGTCATGTAAATTCTTCATGCATTTTGGATACTAACCCTTTATTGGACATGTCATTAGCAAACATCTTCTCCTATTCAGTGGGCTGCCTTTTAGGTTTGTTGATTGTTTCCTTTGTTATGCAGAAGCTTTTTAATGTGATGCAGTCCCAATAGTTTATTTTGCTTTTATTTCTCTTGCTTCAGGGGACCTATCTAGAAAAGAGCTGTTATGGCCGATGTCAGAGAAATTACTGCCTGTGCTCTATTCCAGGATTTTAATGGCTTCAGGACTCACATTTAGGTCCTTAATCCATTTTGAGTTAATCTTTTGTGTATGGTGTAAGAAAGTGGTCCAGTTTCATTCTTTTGCAGGGACATGGATTATTAAGTATGATACAGGACAAGAGAGTAGGCATTAGGGCTAAAGACAAATGTCTAAAAGTTAATCCAAAGATTTTTTTTAAGTTTAATGATCCATCCTTCTTAATTCCAGACTTTATTTATTTTCCTGCCTTTTCAGAAAACAGGTTACCTGAACCTATCCTTTTCCAGGTCTATACTTTCTGTGACTGAGACTTACAAGGTCTCTGTAGCTGGGTGACCAAGGACCACAACAGCCCTAAATCCAAGCAGGCCACAGAGGGCCCTGTATAGCCTTCCCAGCGTGCTCCCAGAGCACTGGCCCCTGGCTGATGCTGTGACCCACAATTTAGTAACTGTGCATCTTGCTAGAGAGCTTGGCACATTTCAGTAAACATGGTAAATGCTGGCTCAAAGCCGCTTACCTCACTGTCTGTAAAAGCTTGTTTTATTAATTCATTCAATAATAATGCACTGATCACCTAACAGCTAGGTATTATTCTAAACATTGCAGATACAGCAGTGAACAGGACATAAATTCCAGACTCAATGGAGCATACCTTCTAACAAGGATAGAAATAGGCAACATATATAGTATAGTAAATGGTAATGAGTAACAGAGAAAAATAAAGCAGGGATAATAGGGAATATTAGGGAAATGCATATCTGAAAGTAATCAGAATACTGCATAAAATCTTAATTACACAATCACTGAAAATGTGCTTACACTTCTTTCAGCTGGATTTAAATTTCAAAGGCAACAAAGTTTAGGAAAAGTTTCACTCTTTTTTCTGGACACAGTATAAACTTAATTATAATTTGAGTATGTCCTTGAAATACTTTGTTTTTTTCTTATAACATAAATACAAAAATACGTTTGTTTAAACTTCCCACATAAATAAATGATTTCTCTAAAACCAGAAACTACTTTCTAAAAGTCACCAGCCTTTCTAAAATGTAGTTGGCTACCAGTTCTTCTTAAATGAAGGCAGTGAGACAGGTCAATCCTTCCATCTCCCTGGGGGTCTGGGGAAGCGAATGTCTCCGGCAGGAACTGCATCAAGCCCTTCAGCAGAAACTCACATCTTTGTTTTCAAGAATCTCCTGTTTGGCTTCAGGTTCAACTTCAACAAACTCAGCTTCTTCTCCTAATGCTCCAAAATCAGGTCCATTAGCTGGAAGAGGCTCCAAACTCTGAAAGGGAGGGAGAAAACACAGATAAAAAACCTTACATAAAAAAACAAAAATCTCTGCATTTTGTCTTCAGACGGTGATGCAGAAAGCTCATTACCGTGTTTCCCTCTGTGGAGTGGAGGCTGGGAAGCAAAGGACAGACCTAAGTACTGTTGATATACAAGTCCTGAATTGGCTGCAAGCTCACTGGTATCCAGTGTATTATTAAAAATGAAATAAAGATGAAACACAACTGAAAGAGACAGGCACGAACCTATGACTACGTCACGAACGGAGGTCTCTGGGACTATGGCTATTTGGGCTTGTACACCTAAGGCCCATTTGAAGAAAAAAAAATAGTTAAAAAATAAGGTGTCACAAAGACATTTATCAAAGGGGGCAACCTGGGTGGCTCAGTTGATTAAGCATCTGACTCTTGATTTCGGCTCAGGTCAAGAGATCAAGCCCAGTGTTGGGCTCTGCTCTCAGCGGGGTGTCTGCTTGAGATTCTCTCTCCCTCTCCCTCTGCCCCTTCCCCTACTTGGGTGGGCCCACATGTGTGCACATGCTCTCTCTTTCCCTCTCTCTCTCAAATACATAAATCTGTTTTTAAAAAGACATTTATCAAAAAAGGAAAAAAAACTGCTTGTTTTAGAAAGTATCCTAATTTTTTAAATCAAAATTGGATACATTCTAGGATAACTACACTGACAAATTACTAAAACATATTTCTCTGTACCCTGAAAGTCTCATTCGCACTGTGTATGAACTGGGTATGTTCATAAAATATGCCAGAAAGCAGTCACTTTCTACAATCTGAACTGAGCTCTCATCTCAAAAGCATTAAAGTAACTTCTGAATAAGGACTCCACAGGCCATGGCTGGTATAGTACTTCCGGGGAGACAGGATAACATAATAGAACTTACAACACATGCGTGATATTATATGTTATGTACATGCTTGCTTAAATACAGTGATTCCCAGATGCTCCTGGAAATGGATTCAGAAGGTCTAGTGTGGCAGCAGGTAAATGTACAAATCCACAACTTTGGGGAAAACTGTCCTAACCAGCATCCGGCTGCTTCCTTACTCCACCAATTCTCACCAAAGAAAGTAAGTGCTTCCAAAATGTAGCCATGTTGGACATCCGCAGTATGTGCAGCAGTGGAGACTCTGGGGCACTATCCCCTTTCCCCAGATACACTCGACAGACTCGTCAATATTTCCTCCATAATGTCACTGGTTGTCTGGAAAGGTAACGACCTGACATGTCCTCTGACATAACTCCTGCTCTAAAAGACTGTGATGGCCCTCAAGAGTGCCTAGAGGCATAGACTCCAACTAGATTCCTTACCAGGGCACAGGAGGAACCCCACCCTAAGGCCCACATCTGCGATTCCAAGTTCAACCTCCGCCACTTCCCCAACCCTCACGCGCGTGTTGGTGCATACCCTGTTCTCTCCTCCCTAAAACAATCTGCCTGCAATGTCATCTCTGTGAGCCACCCCTGGCTTCTTCAGGCAGAAGCAGTCCCTCCTGTAGTGGGACATCTCTTGACGCTGGCAGTTCACACTGCCACATGCCGAGCCCTGGGCTAACAGCCGGGGAAGCAGCAGTGGGCAACACAGACCAAGTCCTCACGGTGGTTGAAGCAGAATATTTACATAAGTAAATAGGGACTATAATGCTGTACAAAGAATATATCATTTGCTTCATATCATCTTTTCATTTTCGTGGCGTAATATTATAAAACGGAATCATTACTATAATTTCTCAAAATATTAACAAAAAAAGTAACTTTTTACCTGTACCATTTCACAGATATGCTTCCTGTATTTAAGTTTACATAGTGTAAAAAGGTATATTAAATTTGTGCTAATTCTGTATGCAGAGTATGTACTACGGTTAGGAACATATGCACTTATTCATTCTATCTGATCTGAGTGTTTAGCAAATATGCTTTGTCTGGACACAAGGTTTATATTCCACGATACTAAAAAACTTCCATTACAGTTCCTAAAATTTCAAAGCCTGAAATAAGGCTCAATAAGGATCTGCCATGCCCACTTGTATACTTTAATCAGAAATTCAAACTTTAAGAGATGATGTCTTTACGATTCCACAGTTCCATCAAAGCTTGATGTCCTAAAATAACGGCCTTACTAATAAAGACTCATTCATTCACCAACTACTAAGAACCTATCAAGTGGCAAGCACGTACAAGATCCTCAACATAACAAATTTATATTCCAGTGTCTGGAAGAGCAGGCATTTGGTGAAATGAATTAAAATAAATATGCAGATCTAGCTCTATCCTTTCAGCAGCTCAGCCTACCATTTGGCAGTTTCTCTCTCTTTTTTTTTTTTTTTTGAAGATTTTATTTATTTGAGATATGAGAGAGTGCGTACGCGTGCACCTAAGGGGGTAAGGGGCAGAAAAGGGAAAGGGAGTAGCAGACTCCCCGCTGAGCAGGGAGCCTGACCAGGGCTCCATCCCAGGACCCTGGGATCCTGACCTGAGCTCAAGGCAGAGGCTTCACCGACTGAGCCAGCCAGGTGCCCCCACCAAGTTTTCTTGAACACCATGTGCCAGGTACTGTGCAAGGCAGTGCTCACTGAAGGGATAGAACATGCAATCAATTTAACAAGTTTATGAACAGCATCTTTAAAGTGATACAGGCTAAAATGAAACAGAAAATTTAAGAAAGCATAACAGATATTCATGATAAATACTGTTCCACAAATTTTTTGTTTCCCATATGCGTTAGGGCACTAGATGTCAAATATAAAATGTTTTTTTACTGTGAATCCTGACCAAAGCATTCACGTAATACTAGCTAGTGGGCTGTAAAGTTCAAAGTGAAGAATATTTTTTGCCAACATATTAATCAAAGCAGCAATCTTAACACCAAAAGAGATAAATAAAAACAGAGACTTTCTTGGTGGTTGTTTTTTTCAGTAACCCTAGCAGCTGTGCCGGGCACCTAGGAGACCACTGGTAAAAGTTACAGAAATAAATAAATGGATGCCTACTTTATTGAAGATGCTAGAAGGGATGCAAGCCAAGTAAGATCCAGCTCCTACTGTAACATCTAGAAATTTACACTGAAAGAGAGCAAGAGAAAAATCCAAACGGAGCTAAAACAGGCGCCAGGAAAAAAAACCATCAAGGACGACATCAGCACGTCCAAATGAGGGCAGATAAGGAGGAGGTTGATGTAGGAAGTGACCTGAACTGAGCTCTAAAAGATGGGACTATTGCCACGGCTGATGATGGGCCTGGGGGTGGGTGAGTGAGGAGCTGCTGGACAATAGCACAGTCCAAGGAGTGTGTCTGAACAGCTACTGTGTTTCATTTGAATGAGTGATCTGTGGCGGGGAGTGAAGCCCAACTGCTTATGCCAAGCTGAGGGGTCTGGGCTAAATGCTTTGGGAAGCGGCTGGGAAACTCCTGAAAACTCCTGAGCAGGACAAGTGAAAACAGTCATGTTGCAGTAGAATAGTAGGAAAGTAATGCGGAGGCCTGGGACTCAGGAGGTGTGAGTTTGGGAACATTCTGAGGCCCTAACAAATGTGGCCTCGGACAAATATTCACAAATATTCTCTGGCCCTCAGTCAAGATTAGGCTACAGGAGAGCAGTGTGGCAAGCAGTGAGGACGCACCAAGCACCCAAGTACTTTTCACCTATGTCTTAACTCTTGCAACAAACTGGTTAAGTGCTATTCCTGCCTCCGCTTTAAAAGGAGCAGTTAGAGCACGGAGAGCTTGTCTCTGCACCGCAAGCGGGAGAAGTGAGGGCTCCTGGATGGGTCTGGGTCTTCCAAGGATGCTTGGTGCTCTTGGGGTCCCCCGTGGCCCCAGAAGGGGCTGAGCGGCACCCTGCAGAAGGTGACGGGTAAGGAGAGAAGACGCCCGAAACGGCGGAGGCTACAGAAGCCAACCCGCGAACAGGAACACTTATTACTCCGCTCCGGGGGCACCACGCAAAGTTCGCCACTCCGTTCTGGGCCACCGCGGCGCCGAGTGACCTTGGGCAAGTCACGTCCCTCCTCCAGGTACCGGCCTCCCGCTCAGAGGTCTGCGGGACCCGCTGGCAGCGTCTGTGCGGCCTCCCCCACGCGGCGTCCCGGACCCGCCGCCCTCGCCGCCCCCTCACCGGGGGAACCCCGGGCGCAGCCGCGAGAGCGTCTCCCCGCGGCGTCCGCCCAGAGGTCACGCGGGTCGCTGGGCCTCTTACCCGGGCGTGCACTGTCCCCATGGCTCCCTCTCCGGCCGCCGCCTCGTAGAGCTACCCGGGCCTGACCGCGGCTCGGCTGGTGAGGGCAGAGGGCGGGTCCGCGGTGGCGGAGCTGTCAGTCAGTGTAACACCCACAAGCCCCTGGACGCGGCGCACTGGGGGTAGCCATGATGTCCCCGCCCCTTAGGTCACGGTGCTTCCTCTCATTGGTCCTTAAGAGCCCGTGACCCGGATGTTCACGCGGACTGCAGGAAGCCCCGTTGCCTGGAAGCCGCGCAAGCGCAGAGCGTCCAGTGATGCCCTTACGCTGTTGGCCCGGCGGGCGCGAGTCCGTGTGAGGATGAGCGGGGAGCCGGCGTCCGGGGTCGCCCCTGGGAGAGAGCAGACCATTGGTGGGGGCGCCAAGGCTTCACCCAGGGCCCTCCCTTAGCCCTCCTGGCGCCCCGGCCGGGCGGGTGCTGTGCGGGCCCCACGCCCCCGCGAAGCGCCTAGGCTCCCCTCCCCCAGCCTCAGGGGCAGCACAGATCCGGGTTGGCACCTGCTACCCTCCTGCTGGCAGCCCGGTCCTGCAGTCGCGGAAGGCCCCGAGGGTTGTCCCCTCGTTGGTAAAGGGAAGGTGAGGGTCGTCCTCCGTCACGGGATTGGAATACGAGGGAGTGTGACAACGCCCGGCACCTCGCAGGGCCCTCGGTGAGCGGTGGGTAGATCAGTGGCCACCGTCCGTTGAGCTGCAGTAAGTACTAGCGAGGGTGGGCCAAGGGATGGGCTGGGGGCGGAGAACAAGAGGCCACGGGGCTTCTTTTTGGTGGCGAAAAGGGCCCCCTCCCCACCAAAAAAACCCCCAAGGTCATAAATAGTCTTCCCACGTTGTGACAAATGCAGTGAGAAACAGCTAAGGGATAGAATAAGAGGAACCGTCAGCATTTTGTGTCCACTCCCTCCTGATAAAAGAGCATCATTTCACCTCCTCCCCACCCTCACCCCACCC
>LNAC01000097.1:2879283-2896774 GCA_002007465.1 Ailurus styani | reverse complement strand
CCCGAGCTCCTGACACCCTTTTCCGTTTAAATAGCACCCAAGCCTCCTGCGTCCCTGGGGTCCACGGTCCCCTTCTTGCCTGGGAAGAGACCAGTCAGCGCCTTCCAGGGCCCTGTCCTTCTTCCCTCACCGCTCCCCTTGCAGGTCGACCTACCCTTCTGCCTCCCCAAAGTTCAGGGAGCTTTTCTCTGGCTGCCAGAGCATCTTCGTGTCTGAGGACCCTCCAGCTCAGCCTCAAAAGGCTATTTTAGGTGTGAAAACTTCGACAGAGATTTTCAAAGATAATCTAGCAACAACTTTTGAGTACAGGTCACACAAGCTGGACACTTAGAATTCATCCTGCCACTTCCTGTTCCCTCATCTGTAAAATGGGGATGATAGCAGTTGCTAAGGCATGATGGTGTACTGAGGATTTGAGGAGATAAACCGTGGTGCCTGGCTCACTGTAAACAGTGAATAAATGAGATCTTCCTTATTTTCTCCTTCATTATTCTTTTGAGTAAACCTCTTCTCAAAGATAAGCCGTGAGGCTGACCTGCAGATTGTAACAAGGGCCCTGAGCCAAATATTTGAGAGTCTGTTGGGTGCAAGGCACTCGTGCCAAGGTGACAGAAGACACAAAAGAAACACAGTCACAGCTTCATCCTCAAGCATCGTCTCTGACAGTCAAAATGCATACTAACATATTAAAGGCTCTGAGAAGTCCTGTAGTACCTATACCTGTTTCACTTTCTTGAACCCAGTATTTCCTGAATTCATTGGGTCATAAGAGACTTTGGGTTTTGGTTTTTGAGGCTCTTTGGCCCGCAGTGGTGTTCATCAGTAATTCTGCTCTTCTTTTGGGCAAAAGGTAGGGTTGTATTTCCCTGCCCCCATCGATGTGACTTGCTTTGGTCAACAGGTTGTGGGCAGAAGAGGTAGTTATGTCTGGATGACAACCTTAGAGCACCATATTCCTTTTTTCCTGTTGATGTGATCCGTAGCCCTCCAGACGGGGACAGTTTCAGGCTGGGCCAGCCAAATCTGATGTGCAAATAGCGTGGAAAATAAATCTTCTGGGGGAGTCTTTGTTAAATGCAGCGTAACCCAGCCTGTCGTAACTGATCACATCACCTAGTGAGTCTTGCAAGGACGCCAGCTTTTGAAAAAACTTGGCTTACACAGTGTCGATCTGGCCCCATGAGTAGTAGAAACACCGTTCAGTGACCACACTGGTTCCCTTAATAAAATGAAACCTCAGGCTCAGAGGTCATAAGGAAGGGACACCGGGTCTTTGCACAGATGTCCACAGAGGTCACTCACCTCTTAGTTTGGGACACCATGTGACATGGGCTCCAGGGAATGGGCTGGGAGACAAGAGGCTAGATTCCAAAGGCCTTAAGTGGAGGTGGACACAGCAGGAGGGGGACCAGCTGGAGGGGGCAGGGGCAGGTGGGGGGAAGGGGCTCAATGAATCTCGGGGTACCGGCTTGGAAGTTGAGATACAGGGCCGCTGTGCACAGGAAGGATCATGTTGAGGGGCTGGGTTATGCCAAGGAATAGCCAAGTGGAGGTGGCTGGGTGGGCTCGCCCCTCACCTGAGCCCGAGACTGGGGATCCTCAGAATGAGGCTCCCCGCCCAGGAGCGGCTGTGAACTCTGAGTACAGGAGGCAAGGCTGAGCCTTGGGGACAAGCCCAGCACTCAGGACAGTCTGGGGCCCCAGAGGAAGGAGAGGGACTCTAGGGAGCAGGGGGTTCTGGTCCGGCATCCAGGACAGAGCATGTTGAGGAGAGCCTTAGGGCTGGTGGGGCCCTAAGCCTGGGGGGAGGAGGGCAGCGTTTGAAGGAGCTTGTCTGTGAGGGAAGGAGAGCCAAAGCGAGGCTCCTGAGGATGTTGAGACGACGGAAAACGTTTTCAAAGTCACATTTATTGTGAGTTATTTTCTGAGGAAAGAAACATTTACCGCAGAGATTTGAAAACCACATAGAAGTACAACAAATGGACTGTAATTACGGATAATGGTGTAATGACCGCCACCGTCGGTCCTGGGGTGTATATGTCTCCACCTTTCCTCTGTACGCACATACACACCCACAATTTGGGTTTTTTGTTTTGTTTTGTTTTTTCGTTTTTTCAACAAGACGAGGCTCACACTCTGCACCAAGTTTTGTTACCTGTTCACCAAATAAAGACCGTTGCTCCCTGGCATTAACTAGACCACACAGTTATCCCCGACTCTTGCTGTGAAGCGTGTGCTGGAGCATAAGTGTGCCGCACGAAGGAGGAGGAGTTTTGTTTGATACGGTGGTAGGAACTTAAAGGACGTTGTTCCGTGCTGATCAGAAACCTCAGCCGAGCTGGGGAGGTATGGGCCTGGGGTGACGCTAAGGCACAGGTGGGGAGTGGAGCCTTCTTTGTCTTAGCACACATTTTTAAACAAATTATAAAACTCATGCTCATTGTGAGAAGGTGGAACCAGTTCAAAACAGCAAGAAAAGCAGCGACGTATAATCCTATCAGCTGTTAACATAATTCCTTCCTTATGACGATCAGAGGAACTAGCCTAAATTTATGGTCTATGCAGAAATACGTTGGTTACTGGAAATACGGCGGAGGCCTGTTCCTATCTGCCGTGGGTCCTGCTGCGCTCCAGACAGAAGACAGCTGATCGGGGAACTTGGGAACCAGGGGCTCAGGGGAAGGTGTGAGAGAGCGCTCCGAGGGGCCCGGGAGGGCGTCAGGCCTGGCTTCCCCCACCCCTAGACCAGCTGAGCAAGGGGCAGTGCCCCATTCGGGGGCTTCAAGCAGCTGGGAGACACTGCCTCTTGCCAGCTCTTGCCTCCCTTAGGAGGCGAGCGCCATCAGAATGGGAGCCTCAGCACCAACGTCCCCGAGACACCAGGACCCAGCAAGGAGCTGCACAGGGGGTTCTGTGCGCTGGACAGTGGCCCCGTAGGCTCACAAGGAGCCTGGCTCCACAGTCTCATGGCAGCTCAAGGCAACAGGCTCACCTCGAGGCTGCCCCTAGAACCACACTTCTCTTTTCAAGGGCTGGTCTTTGTGAGAAAGTGCGATGCCGGAACTTGCTGGTCCTGGGCTCCCAGTGTACTGACTCGGTACAGGGAGAGATACAGCCTGTCGTGCCAGTGTTGCGGATTTCGAGCTTATCACAAGCTCTTCTGTTGTGCTGGGCCACTGCCTGGGGGTCCCGGATGCCTGTCTGTGCACTGCATTTTTTTTCATAAGGCTTAATAACACCTCCCTGATTCACATAACATTCAAGGCAACAGACGATAATCCTAGAGTATAGGGTTGGAGGGTTGTATAAACCCTCGAGTTTATACAAAACTCTATCAAATATTTAGGCTAGGTCCAAAAAGTGTTCCAAAGTGTAAATAAGTGAGCAACTTTTAATGGCCCGCAACGATCAGTGCCCTCCTTGGAGAAGGCTGCCACCCCTCCTGCCACACCGACCACGTCCTGTCTGGGGAATTGGGATCACGTTACTCTTCCTTCCAAACCCCAAGACTGCACAGAAAGCAGCCCAGCACCCAGCCATAAGCCCCCCCCTCGGGCCCCACCCCCACACACCCCCAACCCATCACAACACGGGCTGTTCTAGGAACGCTGCACTGGGAAGGCTGCAAGACAGTTGGCCATGGTCCCTCCACCCCGGGCTCCCTGGTGTCATTTCCCAGCCAACTGAGCGAACAGACCCAGGTGCTTAAATATTAGACTTCCTTAAGCTCTTGACCACCACGTACACCAAAAGTAGCTTCCTAGCTTTTCCTAAAAACAGTAGGTTGCCTTTGGTTTCAATAAACTGTAAATTCAGCACCAAGGCAGGACCCTGTGTGTCACAGACCTCCAGACCTTGGCGCATCAAATGCCAGTGTGGACGTAGCTGCAGAAAGATCGGGAAGCCCCTGCAAAAGAATGTCCTGGACTTGTCTCCTCAAATGACGCAGGAACGTGTCCGCACGAGGAGAGGGGGAAAGGAGGAGTCCCTCCCAGCTCCAGCCCTGAAAAGCCAGGCCAGACAGGAGGCCGGGTTTCCTGGGCAGCCTCAGCAGGGAGAGGAGCAGCGCCTTCATGTCCCTCGGGGAAGGCTGCTGGCCGCTTGCTGGTGTCCGTGACCTGAAATGGATGAAGAATACTAACTCAGCCGCCACCCTGCTGCTTTGAGGTCTTCAGTCCCAGCAAGGATGGATGGCCGCCACCAGCCCACGCTGAGGGCCTCTCCGTGCACGCTCGGGGCACTACAGGGGGTGGTGTCTGAAACCACAATGCCCTCCACCCTTCCGTGCTGGGCTGACATCACCATCCTGGGATTCTAAGCTGCTGGCCCTCCAGCCACCTGGACCGCTCCCACCGGACGTCCACAGGCACAATGGAGCCCATCAACTGTCCCCACGCAGACCAGCTCACTCACCAGCCTGCAGCATCATCCCCAGGCCGCCTCCTTCTGACTCACTGCCCCACTCTCTCGGAACACAGGCAGACCCCAGGACTTGCAACTGGCACCTCTTTCTGGCCCTGGAGACTACAAACGCCTCCGTCCCGCAGGTTCGAGTGAGTCCAGGCCCTCCTTATCCTTGTCTGGGCCAGTGTGGCCCTCTTGCTGGTGAACCTGCCGCCCAAGGGCCCGGAGATGAGGGCTCCTTTCCACGGCCACTAGGGTCATCGCCCAGTGCAGACCAGACCCTTCCGCTGCCCCACGTTGAACCCTTCCGTGTCTGCCAATCGCACTGAGACCCCACCTCCTGAGTGCCCAGCACGTGGCCAGTACCGTGCCAGGGGCTCCCAAAAGCCTCGCAGAAACCCAGTAAGGAGATGAAGATCACTTGCACGGAACAGGTGAGACTGCCAAGGCCCATGATTTTCAGGATTAGACCCAACCCTTGTAGCTGCAACACGGCCCTTCTTGCTCCGAATCCGTTTTCCGAATTCAAAAGCAGCAGCCTCCCAGGGGCCGTGTTAGCAATGAAAAATGCTGGGTTCCACCCCCAGGCCCCCCCAAGACTGTGATTCAGCAAGCTGAGGTCAGATGAGGATATGCATAAATAGGTATCCCACCCCCCGCCCCCTGCAATCAATGGATGAAAGGTCCCACCACACCCACAGGAGCACAGCCAGGTCACTGGCCTGGACGGGGGGAAGAGCTGTGTCATCACTTGGGAACACACGTTCGAGGTGAACCACTGCAGCCACCGGATGTCCTCAGGCATATCTGGAAGCCACATGACCAGTCTGCAGGAATAAAACCAGGAGACACACGCACACATACACACACACACACACACACACACACACACACACACATTTATTATGCGCATGAAAACAAGCCAACACACACACACACAACCGAAAACCAAAGGCAGTGTCCTAGAACAATGCCCTTTGTCCAGCTACATTGACAGACGCACATCTAATCCCAATCTGACCAATCCCAGAAAGTGGATCGGGGACGTGACTGCAAAGACAAACCTTCCTAAAAGCCCTAAAGCGTAGTTAGGTCGCTCCGGAAAGCTCAAGGGATAAGCGTGGAAATAAAAGGGGAAGGCCTTCCAGGCTTCTCCTCCGTGGCTCGGTACCTGCTGAAGCTGATGCAGAGTCTCAAAGCCAAGGGAGCACCTCCCCGCCCCCCGTAGCTCTGTGGCGCCGGGCCATGTGCCAGCCCAGTGAACTCCCCACCCCCCGACCCCACCCCTGCACAAAAAGACTCATGTGGCCAGCTCTGTAAATGCCTGACCAGGCCTCACCCCAGGGCAGGGGTGTGGGGGAACAGGTGGCTAATTCGGTAGAGTGGGGAGGGGATCTGGACAGGAGAACCAAGTTGGATTCTGAAGGATGTCTGGCCTCTAAAAGATGGACCAAAGGCCACGCTGACCGACTTGCTAAAAAGACGGTAAACACCAACTAAACCTAAAGAAAGCAGAGGTTAAGCAATACCCGGGATTCAAGTGTGTGCCTCGTGTCCTCCCAACACCCCATGAATAAAATCCCCAAATAAAAGTGTACACCTACTAAGAAGCGGGAACACACGTGGCAAAGAAGAACAGCCTGGAGGAAAGAGGTGGGCGCGGAGGGGTCACCGTGGGGCAACTTTCAGGGTGCTCCCCGTGGACCGTGAGCTCCGCGGCACTCTATGAGGAGCCAGGCCACAGGTCGAGGCCCTTCCGTGGATTCTCTCCCTCTCCACCCAACCCCGGGAGGAAGGCACAAAGCCACATAAAAGGCCCACCTCTGGACCACGGCGATGGCAGACTCCACGGGCAGCGTACAAGGCAGCACCACGTACGACATCACCTTAACCGGTAAGAAGTTGTAAATCTTGCTCACGTGTGCACGTTGGCTTTTAACTGTGTTACTCAGTACTGAAAAATACAATGTGGAGGTCTATCTCCCACCCGAGTAAAAACCAAGCCACCCTCCCCAGGGGCTGCTTGGGCTTCCTATGAAATACACAAATCCTGGCATCCGAAGCGTCAGGAGCACTCACAAACGAGGTCAGATGCCCAGAACAGCCCTCGGAGAGCCCACAGCACACGGGGTTCTCAGTGAAACATTCTCTTTTAATAACAACTGTTTTTGGAGGGCCACACAAACTTCTCAAATACCCCAGTGACTTTTGAACTTTTTCCCTGAACCTTCCGTCGGACCATGTCTCCTGCCCAGAGCCCTCTGCCAACTGCTGGCTAGTACAATTAGCACACAGAGGTGCTAGTGCCCTGGGGCCAAGGATGAGGTCCCCCACGTCTCTGAATTTCTCCAAGTGCCTGATGGGAAGCCAGTGTGTGCACGCCTGACCACCTAATAGTGGATCACATGATAAAGTGTATCGCCACTCGGTGGAGATTCAGAATTGCAGGTCTGGAGGCAGGGAGAAATCAGGGAAAGGGGGATCCCTGAGAAAGATGGGTAAACAGGAAGAGAGGGGTTCTGGAAGAATGGGCCCACCCCTCTGCCCCCTACCTCCCACCCCTGCCATCCAGTGTGCCCAGTTCACTCAAAACGGGCTCAGCTGAGGTCTGCTCTCCATGGGAAGGGAGAGTGAGCACGGGCCCCACCCGTAGGGGGTGGGGGCCCCAACAGGCCTGCCCTCTCGCTCTGCCCCATCTCCCACATGCAGGATTACCTTCTTCCACAACACCCAGAAAAAAAAAAGGTTCTCTCTCTGCATCACAGGAAACCACATCCTCAGCCTGCTCCCCCCACCCCCCGCGGAGTCGGCACCTGCAGTGAGGTTGGGCGATAGGGTATCCAGGATGCTCTCGTCCCAGGGAAGGATGCTGAGACGCAGGTGGTCCAGCAACTCATCTCTCTCGGGCCCCGTCCCCTCTGCAGACACCCTCGGAAGAGACTCCAGGCTCCTGTGCTCCCCGAAGAATGTAACGGTCTTCGACTCCTCCGTGGGTAAGTTCAGGCACGGATGGGGCCTGTTGCAAATGCCTACCAGGGACATGGGAAACCAACCAGGTGAACGTGGGCAGCAGGGGTCCCTACTTGCGTACCCACCCGCAGAACGACAGGATCGCAGGAAACCTCCGGCTAAGCAGGATGTGGGCAGAAATGAGGGCAGGCGTTCCGGCTTTTGTAACAGAGAGGAACAAGAGTGGGACTTTGAAGCCCAAGAGCTGTGAGTTTGGCTGCAGCTAGATCACTCATTAGCTGTGCGGGCTCCAAAGCCTCAAGTGCATTTATGAAGGTGAAAAATAAGAATTATAACTAATTTATAATCACTGAACCACCTGTGAGGCCTGGGTTCCAGGCCCTAAGTTAGGAACTTTGTAACAATTACAACCATTACCACTGCTCTCTACTTCTCCACTTCAGCTGAGAAATCAGAAGCACAGAGAGCGGGCACCTGGGTGGCTCAGTGGGTTAAAGCCTCTGCCTTCAGCTCAGGTCATGATCTCAGGGTCCTGGGATCGAGGCCTGCATCGGGCTCTCTGCTCAGCAGGGAGCCTGCTTCCTCCTCTCTCTCTGCCTGCTTGTACTCTCTCTCTCTGTCAAATAAATAAATAAACCTTTTTTAAAAAAAAAAAAAGAAGAAGCACAGAGAGGTTAAGAGACTGACCCAAAGCCACACAGCATATGCATGGAAGAGCGGGATTCGAACCCAGGTCTGACATTAAAGATGCCGCTCTTCCACCATGTGGCTTTGAAAGCAGCACTATGTAAGGGAGTTTGGGCAGGCCCTGCCCTCGGTGCTGGGGCTCACTCGCTGATACCAGTGAGTGGCTCCCACTCTCAGAGAATTGGCACGCTGGGCTGGGCAGGGGAACAGGCTGTTTCAGGGATCCACACTGCCCCTGGCTCCCCTCCTGCTCCCAACCTCTGGTTAAAAAGACCAGAGTCTGTTCCTGGATGCCTGTGCCTTGTCCCTTGGGTTAATCTTCACACCACCCTCTCGGCCGGGACCCTGGCCAAGCCTCCGGCTGCCTCCTGGACCCGTGGAGGAACCAGTATCCACATGGTGCCAGGGGCCTTCAAGGGGTCCGCTCCCGTAGATCTTTCCAGCCTCCACCAGGCTCCTTCTTCATCTGCCAGGACTGTACCTTCCCTTAGGAATGTTTCAAAGAATCTGTTCCCAGAATCTACTCCCCTATATCTTTAGACTCCAGGCCAACCCAGAGGCCGCCAATGCCAGTCTTTAGAATTACCAAGAATCCCCGGGTACCATTTAATCCACGCTCCCCTTGCTACAGGGTGGACACAGAGACCCAGGGAGGGAGGGGGTTTGCCCACAGGCATCTAGTTAGGAAAGTCACTGTGTCCCCTGAGTGCACCCCCAAGGCTCTGTGGCTGTCACTGATTCCCAGATTCCTTCCAAATTCCAGTGAATTCCCAGCCCAGACTGCTCTCCAGAACTTCAGGCCCTGCCATGAGCTGCCTCCTGCACAGCTGCCCCCGAATGGCCCTGGGGCACTGCATACCTGCCCAGCCCACGCACAGCGCACCAGTCTTCCCCAAGAATGCTTTCCCTCCCCTTCCCTAGAGCCCTGAGCCAGTGAGCAGGGCACCCCTGCCCCGGCAGTGGGAGCCAGAAGCCAGGACTTCATTCCTGAGTCTAGCCCTTCCAGAATCTCTGGTTGGCCTCTCTGAGGCCTGTTCCCTGGGGCCCCTTGCACCACCCTCACTGCCCTGGCCCTCGTTGACCCTTCCAGCTGCCTCAAGGGTCTCCTGGAGACCAGCATCGCCCCCTCTCCACCTGCAGCCCAAGGCCCCTGCTGACCTCCCTCACTCCTGCTTCAGGAGCCCTCAGGGGCTCCCTACGGCCGCGGGATGCATGTCCTTTGAACCACCACTCCTTGGTCTTGGCCAAAGACTAGTTCGGAGAAGCACCAGGGAAACCAACCCTTAGCCTTGGCCCCCAATACATCTAATACTGGCGAGAGCCCGACTCCCACGGCGCCCAGACCCGCCCCAGAAAGGACGGCGGGGCGTGACCCACACCTGGCCGGACGCTCGGATTCTGATCGCTCCCCTGGGCTCAGGGCCAGGAACCCTGTTTAACCCGCTCCCTTGTTTATCTAGAGGTTCAAAATCGTTCACGCGTTCAAAGAAAAACCAACAGGACTTCACTGTGCGGACCGGCGGGGGGGAGGGGGGTCACCGTGGTTGGAGGGGCGGGGACCCCGCGCGGCCAAGCCCCGGCTGCGCCCCTCGGCGAGGGGGTGGGGTCCCTGGCTCCCCCCGGTCTCCGCATCTGTAAAACCCGGCCAAGACTTCCATCTGGGGCAAAGGAGGGGCCTGAGCAAGGTGAGCCTCGGGGTCGGGGGGGGGGGCGGTGCGGACCGCGCGCGCAGAGCTGGTTCAAGGGCACGGCCTGCCGCACCTCGCACAGGACGTACCGTTCTCCTCCAAGAACCTGTAGGCGTCCAAATAGCCGCGCAGGCATATCTCCCCAAGCACCTGGCAACGAATCAAGTAAGGTCAATGCAGGGCGGGGCCCAAGGGCAGAGCCTCCCGGCTCGGGGCTGCTCCCCCAGCCCAGCGCGGCCACAGCGAGCTGGACACAGGGCCCCGTGCTCCTCGGAGACACAAGCTCGCTTCTGCACGGGACCAGGCTTGAAGCACACCCCGTCCGTGGAGCCTTTGCTGGCAGCCCGGCAGGACAGGCACTGGTTTCTCTGGGCTCCTTGGGTCCCCATCCGAGCCTCCAGCCTCACAAATCCGGGACAATGAGCAGCCTACTGCACTCGTCTGGATACAAACCACCGGTGCAAAGCAAAGCACAGCCCGCCCCCCCTTCCTGGAGCACAGGCTGTTGGGGCACAGTGTCCGCACTGCCTTCTTTCTACCCTGAGAACCATCAGGGTACACAGTTCACACATTTTCTTTATATTAGGGAGATAAGACCTCCCACAACAACGATCAAGAAAGATTAAACCGGTGGCCTGGGTGGCTCAGTGGGTTAAAGCCTCTGCTTTCGGCTCAGGTCATGATCTCAGGGTCCTGGGATGGAGGCCCACATCGGGCTCCCTACTCAGCGGGGAGCCTGCTTCCTCCTCTCTCTCTGCCTGCCTCTCTGCCTACTTGTGATCTGATCTCTCTCTGTGTCAAATAAATAAATAAATAATCTTAAAAAAAAAAAAAGATTAAACCACCAAATGCAGTGTGGTTCTTGACAGCGCTTGCAAATATGAATCATCAGGATAACTCAAAAAAAAAAAATCCTGCTGCCCCTGGGTGCACCCCAACCACCTAAATCAAAGCCCCTGGTTGTGGGATCTGTGCTGTGGGGCTGTTTAAATCGTCCCAGGAGACTCCAATGAGCAGAGTGGGGCAGCCCTGAGCTGCCGGGACCAGAAACCCATCTCTGAGCTCCTATTCGATGAGGGAGATCTGCTTCTGTTTGTGGAAAGAACTGGAAGGTATCCTGGTAAGTGGGGAGGCAAAGAGGAGCTGGACCCCCAAACACACAGCCCCCAACTCACCTTGATGTCTGGAGGGAACACTGTTCGCATTATTAAGTAGACATTCTCGGAACAGAGGCGCAAGTTGAGCTTGGTTAAGTCCACGTGAAGAAAGTTCGTCGACTTGACTTTAGGGCAGATGTCATACTCCCCAAAGAAGGGGGACACAGTGATGGTCGTTTTGGCATCAAAGAAGGGGATATTGTCGCTTGCTCCTCCATCCACATATCGCTTTTACGGGGAGGGAAAAAGGACACATTGTTAGAACTTCTGGGCTGGTGTCTTCTGGGTTTTTTCAGATTAGGGGTAGAGGCTTGTCAGGGCCGCAGGCTGTTATTGGAAGACAAGGTTCCTGAACTACTCTTTCAACAAAGCCTTACTGAGCATTTCTATGATAGGCCAGGCTCTGGGCTGGCACTCACGTGTGCTATATACTGTTGTGTAGGTTGTGCACTGCACAAAAAGTACCGGGCAAAGAGGCAGACAGGGACTAGAGCCGAGCCCATATTGTGCCGGCCAAGTCTAAAGCCCAGGCGGGTACCCATAAGTGTGCCTGTGTAATCTGCATGAAAGGAGCTCTGTGTGCCCTGGGGTCAGAGTGTGATATAGACCCTGCCCTCCAAGAGACAGAAGGTCATGTGTTCAATTCTAGACCCCGCCCCCCCCCCCCCACCTACTGCTTGGACAATTAGAACCAGCGCCTTGAAGAGCTTTGGAGACTTAAATGGCAGTGAACCTGGGACTGGGGCAGCCTTTGGAAAACCTCCTCTGAACCCACAACCTAGTGGCATTTGGGACGAGCTACCATGAGCAATAGTTTTCCTGCATCCATATGCTTCGGCAACCTTAGGCTGACACAGGCAGGTTTGGGTACAATACAGACAAAGTCTGCCACCACTCAAAGCAAAGTCCAGAATGATTTTCAAATCTGGGGCCATTCCAGCCCAGCTGTCAGTGCCCACAGAGTAAGGCCTACAAATATCACAGCCAGGCCTCCCGGAGACCTAAACAAGTCCAGAGAAGAACCACCCATGCTCAGTCACACCTTAGCCATCCAGAGGGTCTTGCCTTGAGTCCAAAAGATAACCAGGTGTGTACACGTGGTATTTTCAAAATCATAGCCACACAATTTCCATGGAAGATGTCGGGAAGCCTTGGAAACCTCACTGGGAGAAGGGGACAGGGGCTGGAATGTCCGGAACCCTAGGGAACACTAAGGGAGGAAACAGCCTGACTATTTCTCATGCTAAGGGTAGTCTCAATTCCAATGCACCTTGTCACAGGGACTTTTCCTTTCCATTCCAAATTGTCCTATAGTAACATTCTGAGCTTGCTCGGTGGAATCACAAGGAGGAGCTGTTTTGATTCTCCGCGGGTTTCACTGGAGTGTCCTGAATGCGTGACCCCCCGCCCCCACTTCTGCGGGGACTGAGGCAGCCTGGGCCAGGTGGGCAAGACAGGAGCAACTCCGCAGGTGGGGACACAGCCCCCACCCCCTGCAGGCTCCCCTGTGCCGGGCTCTGTGCCCAGCAGCTCGGGGCCCTCGCTCGGGTGAGCTTCATGACACCTCTATGAAGCTACGTTATGATGAACCCTCATTCTTGCAGACTGATCTCAGAAAGCTTAAAAGAAACGTGTCCCCAGCAGTCCAGCTAACGTGTGCCGGAGGGGGGATTTGGTCGGAGGCTGTGGGCCTCTCAGCAGACCGGTGCAGGGCTCCAGGCCTGTTTCTGCATCCAGAGGCAGGGCCTATGTGTCTGTCCCGGGACTGCTCGGGGCGCGAGGGAGGCTCGGTGTGACGAGCCTCTGCCTTTGCTCTCCAGGGTGAGGACGCCACTGCCCTGGGACATTGAGACATCGTGCCTTCTCTCTGAAGGCAGGATGTCTCAGCTTGGCACCACGGACGTTTAGGAACAGGTCATTCCTTGTGGAGTGGGCCATCCCGTGCACCGCGGGATGTCAGCTGCACGCCGGGCCTCGACACGTGAGACACCAGGAGCCCTCCCCCACTTGTGGCAACCCAGACTGTCTCCAGACATTGTCCCGGGGTCGGCTGGGGGCGGGGGCTGAATCACCCCGGGGTGGTCACCATGGCCCTAGAAGGAGGCCGCTGGTGGGCCGGCATCGCCTGGCATCGCCCGGCATCGAGTCCAGAGCCCGCAGAACACAGCACAACCTGGGTCTCTCCATCCCAGGCAGGGCTCAGCTTGGCCACAACGTATATTTGCACTTGATCTTAGCCAAAAGGCCGAGAAGCGATCACAACATGTATTTGTGGGGTGGAACCAAATCGAAGCCCTGTCAGCAGCTTCTGTCCAAAGCCTTTTGCCTGCAAGGGCAAAGGGAGACCCAGAGCCGGCTGCAAACTCTCGAGTGCGGAGAATAAAGCTCTCCCCTAAGCAAGGAGCGACACGTAAGCACCTTGGAGTTTAACCAGGCCAGCGGGGACCTATCTGGGTTGTTCAGGGGAAGATTAAGCGTATCGGCTTACCTTCCAAAAAGCGAGATAATGAATTCTACCTGAAAGTGGATATGTGGCCCAGGCAGCCTAGAAGGGGGCTAGCTGGGGAACCTCAGTCTGAAAGGCAAAGAGGCAAAGTCTCTGCATTTGGGCCCTAGGGTGCCTGTGGCTGGTGCCCTGCAGGCAGGAGCTGGGCAGACAATTTAAAAGCAGACTTACCACGCCTCTGAAGGAAGGAGGGATTATGCCAGAGAAGAAAGGGATGAAGCTGGAACAGAGCAAGGCCTGCGAAGACAAAAAGAAGTGAAACCACAGAAAGAAGAGCCTGCCTGCTGTTCCCGTGGGGGCCCGCAGAAGCCTTAATCAGATGAACAGAGCGACAGCCCTGAGATGCTCTTTGCAAAGGGGGGGGGGCTTTACTAAACGAGCCGAACGAACGAAAGACAGACCAACTTACACGCTTGTATTTCAGGCCTAAGTAGAAGCCCTTAATGACACTGTCTGTGGACGTCAGCTCCCTGTCCCTCTCCCCATGAGAGCTGCACTGGGCCCTCACAGACGCCACCCAGAGGACCCAGAGTCACAGACTGTCTGGGAAGACACAAGACCAGGGCTTTGCAAATGCTGATCTTCATTAGAACCACCCAGAGGACTGGTCAACCACAGACTCCATGGCCCACTCCAGGCTTCTGCTGCAGCAGGTTGGAGGGGCCTGAGAGCCTAGAAGCCTAGAAGCTTCCAGATGTTGCTAATGCTGTGGGTCCCAGCACGGGGTGGGGGGCCAGGAAGTAAGACTGGCCCACTGAGAAAAAACCTGCTCCTGCAGGAATGGACCAGTGCTGGCTATCTAGAAAAAGTTTTTGGAAACAAGGTTACATAGAGGTTGGCCGTGGCTGCCGATACACTATGGACACTATATATGGGCCAAGAATGTACATTGTGGGCGGGGGGGGGGGACACCTGTGGGTCTCTGGAGGAGGGGATCATGAGCCAAGTCTTGAAGGACGGACAGGTAGTATTTGAAACTGAAACCAACTAGGAGCGTTCCGGGGTCGTGCACCCTAGAGACCACCGACGGGCGGATACATGCGGAATGGTGCAGGAAGCAAACCAGCATCCCGGACAGCCAGGGCCTTTTGCATCTTAAGAAACAGGACAGGCGGCCTACGGCAGCCCTGCCTATGTTGCTTCCAAAAGGAAATCGCTTTTCTTTCTTAACAAGGCCCAAATAAGCAAACTGCTTACGTCCACAACTTCGTCTTTGGACTCAAAATCAGACACCAGCACGTTTTCCCCATCGGACACCCTGGTGAGCGAAATGTACATTTTGCCAGAGATAAGCCTGTGGATGTCGTCTGGGAGGTATCTCTGAAGACTAGTTCGGAGCTGCCTGCCCAAGTTGAAGGCGGGGTGGAAGATGCCGATGTTCCGGCTCCTGGCATGATGCACAATGTCCACGAGGACCTGCATGATGATGTCTGGAGGGCAAGATGCAAACACTCAGAGGACTGTGCCACCCGGCAATGGCAGTGCTTTGTGGTAAGACCAGACACCAGGTGGCAAGGAAGCGGCCAGCCTGCTTCCAGGCCCGCACTGATAAAGCAGCCACGTGTGGCCATGGGGCCCTTCCAATGTGGCCATTCCCATCGGAGGTGTGTAAATGGCACAGCGGAATTCCAAGGTTTCATACGAAAAATAAATAAATAAATAAAATATTTCCTTAATTGTGTTTTATATTGATTAGGTGTGCAAATGATAACATCCCAGCTGTATTTGGATCAATGAAATTAATTTCCCTTCTGTCGTTCACTTTTTTTCAGTGTGGCTACTGGGAAATATTAAATGATACCCACAGCTACGCTGTATTTCTCCTGGACAACGCTCCTCTAGGTCCTGCTGCAGGAATGGGTGTCCCAGGGGGACGCTCTCTCCCCGTTCCATCCTCCAAAGTGGAAGCACCCCAGCATCAGAGCTTTAGCACAAAGGACCTAACTCTGCAGGAAGCAGAGACTCAGTGCAGGCTGGGGCCCAAGGGCAAGTCCACCTCCTACTAGCCACATGACCTCAGAAAGTCCCTTCACTGAACCTCTCCATCTCAGACTGTGCATTTTTAACTTTGGGGACAGAAGGGACTAGATACGCTACCATCTGTAAGGTCCTCAACCCAGAGAAGGTCCCTCATCAAGAACTAGACTTACCCTTAAACCTCTGACACCAGAATTACCCACTGTCTCATGGGCATGGGCCACATTCACGCCCTATCAAGCCTCACCCCTGGGTCTGGACCCCCTCCGGCTGATCTGCAAGACCACCCGTCTTGGCCTGAGACCGAGCCCATCGAAGGTCCTGAGATGCAGGACAGACATAAGCCAGCCTGTCCTGGCCGACCTCTGACCTCAGCTCAACTCTCCCTACACATGTGGCCCCACTGAGCCGGTGCAGAAGGGGCAAAGTCGCACACGTTCTGCCAACCTCTCTTGCCCAATATGTGGCTTAGAAGCACTTGCAGGAATTCTTTCCAAGTTGTGGCCTAGGAAATCTCCTCAGTGGTCCCCCCGTGAAACAGGAGTTTAAAGCAGGGATCCTGGAATTTGGGGAGCGGCTCCTGCCAAAACCTCCAGACCCTACTTTCCAAGAACCTGGTGGTCGCCAAGCCTCCCCCTTCCTACAGGGTGTAGACCCAGGCTGCACCTGTCCTCTGCCACTTAGGAGCCCCCTCTCTCCTGGCATCAGTGCAGGTTACCCTGACATACAAGGGCTGTCTTTTATCACTGCCAAAGCACAGAGTGTGCAGACTGGCCATGTGGCTGGTCTAATCCTCCCTGAGGCCACATCTCCTGCCCTTTGCTCCCTTCCTGTCAGTGGAAAATCCAGAGAGGGCCTCTCTCCTAATCCCCACCTCCCAGTCAGCCCAGGGTCTGCTCACTGAGCCTATCCAATGGCAGAGCTGCAGCTACGGGCTGGGGACTCCTGGCCACACAGGAACAAAGTAACTGCCTGTTGACGGAGACCAACACAACAGTCCCCAGGGAAGAGCAAACAGGAGATGGCCAAGGAAGCTGAACAGGGGTGGGGGAGGGGCATTATCTTCCTGTCTGGGGATCCTTGGGTGCCGACAGCTGTCGCTTGTCCCAGGTCCCGCCCCCTGGCTCAGAACCCCAGGGCGCACCCTAGTTTGGGCCAGCTGGGCACAAGCTCCCACTACCACCCACACAGACAGATGTTTAATTAGCACCAGATTCAAATGCACAAGACCTCATTTCCAGGGGCACTGACCTGGGTGTGTGTGGGGGGGGAGGGCATGGTATGGGGGATGTCCAGGGATCCGCCCCAGCCCGTAGGAAGGGCCTAGTACCCCCTCCAAGCCCCCCAACAACATCCCCCCACCCCACCATGACCCATCGGCTCCAAACCAGTAAGCCTGCCCAGGAGGACTCCAGAGAATCGTCCTTCTCCTGAAAGGCTATCTAGCACCCCCCACACCCGTTAGGGGGCCAGGCTTGTCTCCAACCCCTGCAGTCTTCGGGGACACAGGCCAATGCCCGCCCCCCCCCCCTGGTCCAACCCAGGGCAAATCGCCCAGCACCTTGCGAGCTGATGGCAGGGACCTCAGGCACCAGCCGCATCCTGCCCGCACCCCCCGCCCCGACCCCCACCCCGGTCCTGCTCCCTCCTCTGCGTTGCTCGGCTTGAGCTCACTCTCAGTTCCGGGCGAGGGGCTTCCCGTAAGCCCCGGCGCCAGACTGGGGTTGGGGTGCGGACACGCCCGGGGTCCCCACGCCCAGAAGAGCCATGACCAGGCGCAGCCCCCTCCCGGGCTGGCGACAGAGAGCCCCGGGCGCCAGGCGAGAGGACGCAGCGGAGGTGGCATCTGTGTGGGGATGCCCCCGACCCCGGGACGCACCCCGCGGCGTCCGCGTCCCCTCCCAGCTCCACCCGGCGCCCCCCGACCGCGCCCCGGCGGCGGCCGCACGTACCCAGCGAGACCCCGGAGAGCAAGGCGACGCCGTGCAGCGCCCCGGCCGAGGAGCCGAACAGCATGCGCGCGTCGTGGACCAGGTGCGGGGCGCGCTCGCTCAGGCAGCGGGTCACCCCGATGTGGTAGAAGCCCAGGAAGCCGCAGCCCG
>LNAC01000097.1:2854538-2878891 GCA_002007465.1 Ailurus styani | reverse complement strand
CCCGCCGCCCAGTGGGGGCGGGGAGGGGGGGGCAGGGCGCCCAGGCCCCCCCGCCTGGGTCTCCGCCGCCGCCGCCGCCGCTGGGGTGCTGGGAGGGGGCTGGGCCCGGGCGGAGGGGAGGAGAGAAGAGGGCCTCGCCCCCCGCGGAGAGCGATTGGGGGTCCCCCAGGGGCCGGGATGTCCCCGAGAGGGACAGCTCCCTTTCGGTCCCTGGTCATCCCTTGAGTGAGCAAGAAAGTGAAGGCTGCCCTCTTAGGTCCCTGACATCCTTTCCCTTCTCGTGTGGGACAGCGAGGTTAAGCAGGCACCAGCACCTAAATAGAATTGAACGGCTTTGCTTGATTTTCCTGCCGTTTTTTCTAAGACGGTCTCAATTTGTGGCAAGTGGTAAAGAGAGTGACATGAAATTTGCATGTCGAAGTTTCACTTATAAGTAAAAATTGGGACTAGTTGGTGCAGGGGTGGGGGGCGGTGCAGAGACGTGGGGAGCCTGGCAGGCTGGGGCTTAAATCATTGCTGGTGCCCTTAGGAAGCTGAGGTGCCTACGTTGCCCCTTGGCGCCTGTGCCCCGCACTGAATATTTCCACAGCAGCCTGGGCAAGGAGGTTGGGTGTCTGCCCAAAGTTACACAGCTGGAAATGTGGGTCTCCTGGGCCATCCTACTTGCTGTTGATGTGGACAGAGAAACCTCCTCCCTCCTCCTCAAAGGCCAGCAGGGAGTGCAGGGAGTGTGGACTTTGGAATCAGGCCTCCCCCCTTCTGTGCCTCAGGGTCCCCCTCTGAAAACAGTTGCGGTCAGGGTTCAAACTGTCACCTGGATGGCACCTGGACGCAGGGGCTGTGCATGACCTCCCCACCCACAAAGCTTCCCAAGTCCGTGGCATCCGGGACTGCTGCTGAGCCTGTACCCACAGGGATGGACGGGGAACTGGGAACAGGGCAGAGAATTGCCCAATTTGCTCATATTCACCTGCGGTCAGACGAGGTACTGCCCCACCTTCTGGTTTCAGCACATCTGCTGTAAACAAGTGTCCTTCTTGTGATCTGCTGATCGATTTCACATTGTTGGGCTCTTTGTTGGTGATATTGCAGTTTACAGTCTCCCCGTGGGGCGCCTGGGTGGCTCAGTCTGTTAGGCATCTGCCTTCAACAACGTCACGATCCCAGGGTCCTGGGATCGAGTTCCACGTCTGGCTCCTTGCTCCCCAGAGAGCCTGCTTCTCCCTCTCTCTCTGCCTGCCACTCTGTCTGCTTGTGCGCGCTCTCTCTCTCTCTCTCTGTCGAATAAATAAATAAAATCTTTTTAACAAAGAAATAGAATAAAATGGCCCCATGCATCATACTGAGGGGCTGTCTGGTGTTCTCAAGCGCAAGAAGGCCGTGTCGTGCCTTTCAGAGAAAATACAGCTATTAGATACGCCTTATCCAGGCACAGGTGACGGAACCGGTGGCCGTGAGTTCAATATGATTGAGTCACCAGGATATATTGAGAAAGGTGTTTTTAAACAGAAATCACATGTAACTAAGGTTGTGTATTGATCGGTTGACAGAAGTGTCATGACGGGAGGCACACAGGAGCCTCGCCCCGTATTTCCTACAGCAACGACGATTCAGAGGTCACGCATTGAGCACGATAAGCATAATTCTCAGTGAGACAACCACGTGAATAATGAGGACCGACTGTATGTCACCTGACTTCTGTGAAGGGGAGCAGGTACGTTCCATGGGCTCCAGAGTTTCTTTCCGCCGTAGAACCCGAAGCTCAGAGCTGCCTGCTCTGGCTCTGTTTACTCGGTCCACTCAAGGCCTCCCTGCAAAGCTGGGTAGTCTGAGGGCAGGCCTCCTTCAGCCAGTTACCGAGCTGGAGACTTTGCCTGAGGGACGCCTTGGCTTCTCCACCAACCCAGGTGTCCTGATCCTTTCACTGTCCTCCCCTCAATGCTCTAGCTTGCTTCGGAAACCTGCCTCCAGACTCAGGCTTGACATTTCCTAACCGCCAACGGCCAAGGTAGGCTACGCGCGGACCCGTGCTGTGTCACCTCCTGTCACCACCCAGCCCCACCCTGGACTCAGATTCCCAGCTCTGGCTCTAATTCACTCTTTTTCTTCTCCTCATACAAAACATAAAATTCGCCATTTCAATAATTTTTAAATGTGTAGTTCGGTACTGAGTCCATTCACAATGTGTGTAGTCATCACCCCCACCCATTTAGAACTTCTTCATCTCATAGAATGGAGACTTTGTCCCCATCAGACAGTCCCTCGTCCATCCCCCACAGCTCCTGGCACCCGCCATTTTGTCTTCCATCACTATGGCTTTGACTACTCTGGGGACCTCAGAGAAAGGGAATCACACAGTATTTGTCCTCTCGTGACTGGTCTGTTTCATTGAGAACCATGCCTTCAAGGTTTAATCATGTTGGAGCAGGTGCCAGAATCTCCTTCTATTTTAAGGTTGAATAGTTTCCCATTGTATGTGTTGATGGGGTTCAGGACACACTACCCCAAAATACAGTATCTTGGCAAGTTGAATA
The DNA here is from genome assembly GCA_002007465.1 of Ailurus styani. Lineage (NCBI taxonomy): Eukaryota > Metazoa > Chordata > Mammalia > Carnivora > Ailuridae > Ailurus > Ailurus styani. Next base: position 2,876,357 of record LNAC01000097.1, on the reverse strand, counting down.
TATTAAGCTGAAGGAATTTGAGAAATGGCAGGTACAGGAAGGACTCTGTCCCTCCCCTGAAGTGGGAGAGGTGCCTTCTCTATGCCCAGAGGAGAGGAGCAGGCTCCTTGCCAAAGATGCAGGGACAGAGAAGAATCTGAACCAATGGGCTTTGCTCAGTTTCCACCCATGTTCACTACACTTACCACCTACATTTTGTCCACATTTTGTCAGCAACCAGACAGGCTCTCCAAAAGGCACGGCGGAGAGGAGTGCCTGGCCCAGTTTCTGGGAGAAGAGGCAGCCCAGGACTGAAAGACGCTAGGCTGCCTGGTGCGTGGAGCGCAGGTGGGACCAGAGACACAGGACACAGATAAGAGCATCAGGTAACAGGAGGTTGCTGGGGTGGAATTTCTGGCTGGACTCTGCACCTAGAAATAGCCCCGAGATGGGGCGGGCCTGCCCAGTTATCCAGAGAGCAGGCAGGGCTGGGCTGCAGGGGATGGGCGGGCGGGGGTGGGGGGGGAGCTACAAATCCCCAGGAGGCCACGGGCAGGGAGCGTGGCTCTGCACGGGTCACTCTGGAAGTCTGTGTGGGATCAGCATGCTGGATGCTGGGATGGGCCCCTTCAGCTGGGTGACCTCAGGGCTCCGCCTCAGACCCCATGTGACACCTCAGGTCTCACGTGAGAATTCACCAGATGACTGTTATTTCTTTCTTTCTTTCTTTTTTTTTTTAAGATTTTATTTATTTATTTGACACAGAGAGAGATCACAAGTAGGCAGAGAGGCAGGCAGAGAGAGAGGAGGAAGCAGGCTCTCTGCCGAGCAGAGAGCAGGCTGGTACCTTCCACGGTCTGGTCTGGGGGCTCTGCCTCTTGTCCCCAGGTCCCCTCAGCTGGTCTACTGGAGCCACACTCGTCCCGCCCCCACCCGTGAGGAGTCCGCAGAGAGAGAGCTGCGGACCGGAGTTCTCCTCTGGCCCGTCTGCGGTGCTGGGGCTGGCCATCCCTGGTCCCTGAGCTTGGCCCCCTCTTCCTGGCCTTCCGAGCCTGGGCTGTTGGAACCCATGGAACGTGCCTGAAAGTCGTTGACCACTTCTGTTCCCAAATCAGCATTTCCTGGTGCTGGACCCTGAATCACTTACGCAGAGATCTTAAGCTTGCTCACTATTAAGATGGGGACAGAATCCCTATTACCTGGTAGGGCTCTCGGGCTTTAAATGGCCCATAGCTCGGAGCCCTTAGAAGGCACCAGAGAGGGTGGCCGTGGTTGTTATCATGGCTGGCAGTCTGAGGTGGAGCAGTCTGCGGCGGGGGGTGTGGGGGGGGCATCCGGCCTCCATCCTCACCTCCGGGGACCCTGGGGAGGCTGGGCCGTGGACAGGGGCTGTCGCTTACCAGGCACCTGTCTGCCCTTGTGCAGCCCTTGTTCAGTGAATCCTCATAACCATCCCGAGGGGTAGCACCTAAAAATAGCCTTGTGATCCCCACTTTACAGATGGTCAGGTGGAGGCTCAGAGAGGCAAAGGGACTTACTCAAAGTCTCTGATCTGGTAAATAGCAGAGCTGGGGTTAGGAACACATCAGTCAGTTTCCAAAACCCTCGTTTACCACCCAGCAACAGAGTCAGGGTAAGAGTTTCTGGAGTCAGGGGAGGGACTGACCTACCTAAAACCCTTCCACAATGCTTTTGGGTAGGATGGGGCCTTCTGGACACATGGACACACAGAAGTGTGGGGTACAGAAAAGAGCCAGACCACCTGGGCTCCAGCCCCAGCATTGCTGGTGGTCAGCTGTGTGACCTTGGGCAAGCGACTCCACCTCTCTGGACCTCAGTGTGAAATGCAGATGATCCGAATGCCTCACTTCCTAGAGTTGTTATAAGGATTAGAAGAACTAACCATTCGAAAAGTGATGAGAACAGCTTCTGAGTAAATAAAGAGATGAATGAGACCAAAAAGTAGGGGCTGGAGAGACCTTTGGGTTTTAAGACCCAAAGCAGATGGCTAAGAGCAGTAAAGGCTCCCTGTGGCCCATTCGCTGTAGCTGGCAAACCCTGGGGAAGGACAACCAGGAGTATTTCCTTTTTGGTAAGAGTTCCCAAGTTGATCAAACTTCCCAATTGGAGGGGGAAGGGTCTTCACGGGGACTTTTCCAGTATTCGTCCAGCCAAGGCTCTGTGACGAGACTCTGCTGGGACACAGCTACCTTGCATGTCTGCAGGTGTCTAGACAACAAGGAGCCACCGTGCTTCCCTGAAAATCCAGCCTATCCCACCATAGATGGGATGCCTAAACCACTTGCCTGGGTCCTTCAGTATCCCGGGAGCCCCTGTGGACACCGATCCCAGGTCCTGCCACGCATCAGAAGTGACATCCATGGGCAAGACATCTAACCTCTCTGTGCGTTGGTTTCCTCATCTCCCATAATGGGAACAAAACCAAAATCTACCTGAGAATCTGTAAAGTGCACCCATGGTTTTCAACAGGAGCCATTCTGTTCTTCTCTCCCTGGGAGATATTTGGTAATGTCTGGAGACATTTTTTTTTTTTAATGGGCGTGGAGCCCATCATGGGGCTTGAACTCACAACCCTGAGATCAAGACTTGAGCAGAGATTGAGTTGGTCGCTTAACCGACTGAGCCACCGGAGCACCCGTGTCTGGAGACTTTTTAATTTTTTAATTTTTTATTATTTTATATTATTTATTATTTATTTTTTTAAGATTATTTTATTTATTTGACACAGAGAGAAAGATTACAAGCAGGCAGAGAGGCAGGCAGAGAGAGGAGGAAGCAGGCTCCCTGCTGAGCAGAGAGCCCAATGCGGGACTCGATCCCAGGACTCTGAGATCATGACCTGTGCCAAAGGCAGAGGCTTTAATCCACTGAGCCACCCAGGCGCCACCAACATTTTTATTTTTTATTTACTTTTATTTTGATGAAGATTTCTTTAGTTATTTGAGAGAGGGAGAAAGAGAGAGCATGAGGTGGCCGAGGGGCAGAGGGAGAGAAGCAGACTCCTCGCTGAGCGGACTCTATCCCATGACCTGAGCCGAAATCAAGAGCCGGACGCTCACTGACTGCACTACCCAGGGGCCCCTGGAGACGTCTTTAAATGCTGTCACAAGTTGGCAGGAAGAACATGCACATGGAGGCCTGGTGGGAGTAAACTTGCATCTTTGCATTTAGCGGGTGGAGGCCAGGGATTCTAAGCTGCACATCCCGCAATGCGCAAGACGGACTTCCCCCACCCACCCTGCCCCCAGCCCCAAATCTGGCTCAAAGTGTCAACAGTGCTGGTTGGAGAGATCTGCTATTAGCCAACAAATATTAGCCATACAAATAGATATTACCATATTCAATACATCTTCGCAATTCCTGATGCTTCCTCCTGAATCCCTTGAGGGGCCTCCCAGCAGAGGCACAGGACTGGTGCTTGGCAAACACCCTTGGCTTCTTGGGAACTTCTCTCTGGTCTGCTCAGGCTTATCTTGCAGAAACCCTATGGAAGAAGTTTCTTCTGGCTTGATTTTTTTTTTTTGTCCCAGCTTTTAAAAAAATTTTCGAATCTCTAACGTTGAAAATCTAGAGCAATGAGCCCTTGCATGTTGGCCATGAGTTTAAAACACGGGAAACTCTTTGTTCATTGACACGTGGACGCTCTCTCTCCGCACACACGCGTCACGCACAACTAATCACATTCTTATGTCTTTTATGAGCCCATTTGAAATGACAGCGTGGCTTACCCCCCGTGGTCTAACACTTATTTCCTAAGAAAGGAGCATGTTCTCCCCTGTCCCCATGACCCAGTAAGATTTCCCAGCAACCTTGCACCCAAATTCCCTAACTCTCCCCAGAAGTCTTGCATAACTTTTGTCTCAAATATTCTTCCCGTCTTTTCTTTCCTTTCTCTTTATTCAGAGCGCAGGTCCATGGGCCGGTAGAATCTTCGTCATTGAGATCCCTTTCCCACAATGGGGTTCAGGTTCCAGGCCCTGGTGGAGAATGTCCCAGACCAACCCCATGCTCCCTGCCACACAGTGTGAGGAGGCCTGAGTTCGGGCTGTGCCCGTGGTCATCAGCGATGCTCAGGATGGCCACCCGGTTGAGTGGGACCCTGGGGCACCCAAACAGAGGCGCTGTGTTCCCTTTGCAGTGAGTGGGGGTCTCTTGGAGACCTTGTGGCGATCCTGTCCCTCAACCACCTCTGTACAGTGGTTTGAACCCTTCAGTGATCCTTGTGCACGCCTCTCATTATTCATGACAGTCTACACAGTAGTGACTTTACCCGGCTCTTACTTCCGTGTCTGTTGGCTGGCATTGTGTAAAGAAGGACATTCCTTCTCCACCCCTCCTCTCCTTTATTGTGACCACTGCAGACTCATGGGTTTAAAAATACCCATATGTCTCTGTCTATTGGCATCTCTAGGTGATGCTGCTCCCCCACCTGATCGCTTTCACTGGGCAGAGCAACCGTGTGCCCCCGCCCCCTGCTCCCGTGACTGTCGGCACCTAAAAGGCCACAGCTGCCACCTTCCCCTGGAATTACTCTGTCCAGTGGGGGCTGCCCTACCCAGGAACTTATGCGTGCTCCCACCAGGCAATAGTCAGAAGAGAGCTGTGTTCTGGGGTTCACAGTGACTGTTCTGGGGTGGTGGTAATGTTCTGAATCTTGACAGAGGGGCAGAGTACATGGCTTGGGGAAGCCCCAACCTAATCCGATGGACCGCACCCTGACGTGATTTCTATAGGGAGACTTACCCAGGAGGGCTCAACCTGGATCCGTCCCGGGGATGTTTCTTCAGCTAGACCAACATTCTAGAGCCAGTCTGCACTCACCCGGAGCCCCGCGACAGGACCAGACAGAGTCTCGCTTACCCATTCATCTGGGGGCAAGGGAAGAGGGCACCGATCCCCACGTGGGTATTCTGAAAGGAGAGTTGGTACAGTTTGCAAGGTGTGGAAGAAGTTGGTGGATGGGGTCTGGGGCAGGTGTCATTCTCACCATAAAACAAGCATGTTGTTGGTTAGCTAGCATGGCGTAAGGAACCAGCCAGGAGAAACTGGAAACATGATGTGCGCTCCAATAGCCCCTTGGAGTCCCCAGCTGCAGCCATCACTAACGAGCACACTCATGACAATGACTTCCTCTTTGGAAGCAGCCCGGGACACCAGGATGGTTTCCTGGTCATGCGCCCTACTTAGAGAGTTGGCAGTATGCCAGGGAGCACCTCTGGGCGTTGGCCAGGAGATGTCCCAAAGGACCCTGCTGATTTAAAGGGTGGGGCGCCCTTGAGCTTGTCTTCCCAGCAAACCTCACAATGCTCCCGAAGATCCTAAAAAAGAGATCCTGGAGAAAGAAGGGACCAAAGGCTATTCAGAGACTCTCGGGTGACTCACTCTCCTTTTATAAGAAAAATTAATGGTCGAAACCATAGAATCAGGAGAGAAACTTTAGAAAAACAGGGGGAATCACCAATGACCTTGCACCTACGCCCCTTAACGTTTATTTTAGGTACTCGGAAGCCTGGCTTTAAAGCTCAGCCTGGCCTCAAAGCTTTGTGGCCAGGGGCAAATGCCTTGCTTCAGTTTTCCCTCCTGTAAAATGGGGACGATGGCACTTCAGGACTCTCGGGAGGGTTAAAGACTGTGCCTGCCCTGGGGGTGCAGGTCTGGCCTGCTCATGGTCCGCTCGCCACTGCGGAGTCCCGGTGAACTGAACGCGGGCCTCCACGGTGGCCCAATCCCCCACACTCCCCAGCGCCCACACGCCCCTGCCCTCCTGTCCTCGCTGCTGGGAGAGACCACCCAGGCCTCTTCCGTGGTCTCTTGGACAGTTAGCTCTTTAAACAACCGGGGTCTAGCAGCTCTTACATTTTGCCACCTTTTGGAAGTGACAACACCCGCCCTGCTATGCTTACTGAACCATGTCTTGGCTGTTGTTCTAGGCTATTTCTCATTTTCCAAGGGCTGGCGGGGGGCGCTAATCACACATCGAGGCCTCATGGGAGCAGCCTGTCTGCCACAGGGCACATCACAGACCGAGAAGGAAAGGCGAGGAGACGCCTGGGCCGTGAGCACGGGCGTACACGGCTGCTGGAGCCCCAAGAGGCGATCCTCGGGGATCATGAGAACCAGCCCTCGGGTGTGGTTGGCCAGCGCGCTGCTGGGCAGGCGCCTCATCGAAACGCCGCAGCCCTCTTTGCCCGGTTTCTGTGTGTTTTTAACCACAATTCCTGGTCCCTGCCCTGTCCCTCCTGCGGAAGGACTGGAGAGAAAGTTCTTCCGCGGAGCCCAGACCAGGAGGCCAGGACGGCCTCACCGACCAGCTGAGCCGGTTGTGTGACCTCTCTGTCAAGGGGGGGCATCGACGGCAAGGGTTCCTGTTTCAGCGGGCCAGACGGTGGGAGGCCCAAGAAGACACAGGAGAGTTTTGCGCGTGGAAGACACTCAGTCAAGGCCAGCTGCGCTCCGCCTTCAAGTCCTCCTCCTCCCTGAGCGGGGAGCCGCGCCACTGTGATCTGCTGACTCCGCAGGGACGTCTGGAAAAGCGAGAACAGGAGTGGAAGGGAAGGCTGGGTACAGGGACAGAGAGAAGGCCGCCGTGCCGGGGGCGCCCTGCTACCCAGGCATCCCCCTTAGTGCTGCGGGAACCCTGTGGGGCCCGGCATCCTTTCCATCTCACAGATGAGGGGACGTGGCAAAGAGAGGTCACGGGTCTCGCCCAGAACCCGACAGTAACAGTGGCAGAGCCGGGATCCACCCTCTGAGACAGGCACATCCTTGTGTGATCACAGCAAGAGGGTCCCTCCTTCATTCCCCTGGATGTCCCCAGACCAAGTCGTCACGTCTTCACGTCCCAAGAGAGCCACCTTTCTCTTATGGCCAAGGGCCATGGCTGTGAATCACCGAGGGCTGAAAGGGGGTCCCTGGAGCCCCTCCTTTGACCCCTCTGATTCCCATCGCACCCTGCCCACCCATCCGGCAGGCCCTGCCCGGCCCAACTCCCCTGTTGCCTCTACCTCTGCATCTGCATCTCTGCTCCGGTCCTGGGGGGGCCCTCCCATGTCTGGGTGAGAGTCTCCCTATAGCTCAGAGCCTCCCCGGCCACCTCCCATCATAGTCTGGCCAAGCCAGGACGCTAGGGGGAGGGGAGGGGAAGTGCAAACTTTGGAGGTGGGGGCCTGATCTTTTTCTCATTTTGTACAAGAGCAGCTCTCACCGCAAGAAGCAAGGAGCAGTTCGGACGGTACGGCTCTGCAGGGTGCTAGCCCCGGGGGCTGGGAGAGGGGTCTATCTGCAGGGTGCTAGCCCCGGGGGGCTGGGAGAGGGGTCTATCTGCAGGGTGCTAGCCCCGGGGGGCTGGGAGAGGGGTCTATCTGCAGGGTGCTAGCCCCGGGGGGCTGGGAGAGGGGTCTATCTGCAGGGTGCTAGCCCCGGGGGGCTGGGAGAGGGGTCTATCTGCAGGGTGCTAGCCCCGGGGGGCTGGGAGAGGGGTCTATCTGCAGGGTGCTAGCCCCGGGGGGCTGGGAGAGGGGTCTATCTGCAGGGTGCTAGCCCCGGGGGGCTGGGAGAGGGGTCTATCTGCAGGGTGCTAGCCCCGGGGGGCTGGGAGAGGGGTCTATCTGCAGGGTGCTAGCCCCGGGGGGCTGGGAGAGGGGTCTATCTGCAGGGTGCTAGCCCCGGGGGGCTGGGAGAGGGGTCTATCTGCAGGGTGCTAGCCCCGGGGGGCTGGGAGAGGGGTCTATCTGCAGGGTGCTAGCCCCGGGGGGCTGGGAGAGGGGTCTATCTGCAGGGTGCTAGCCCCGGGGGGCTGGGAGAGGGGTCTATCTGCAGGGTGCTAGCCCCGGGGGGCTGGGAGAGGGGTCTATCTGCAGGGTGCTAGCCCCGGGGGGCTGGGAGAGGGGTCTATCTGCAGGGTGCTAGCCCCGGGGGGCTGGGAGAGGGGTCTATCTGCAGGGTGCTAGCCCCGGGGGGCTGGGAGAGGGGTCTATCTGCAGGGTGCTAGCCCCGGGGGCTGGGAGAGGGGTCTATGAAGACTCTTATTATCGCTGCAGCTATTTTTCTTAAACTGAAATCACGTCCAAACCAAAAGTTCATGGCAAAAAAAAAGACCAAGGCCAAGTGCAGTGAAGAAGATGGGTAAAGGGAGGGAAAGCATCTTGCTGACGGTGGAAGGACAGTGGCGGGTTTCAGTGGTGGGAAGCCCAGAGCGGGCACCATGCTGCTGCTGGTTTTTCTCCTTTTGGCACTTGGCTGCCATGCTGCAGCCCACACACACCTCGTTCCAAAATGAAGAGAGGAGAGAGCCAGCCATGTGGAGCCCTCACAGTCCACATGGAAGCCACAGGCCCGGGATGTGGGTGCTGAGTGTCCCCAGACTTTGGGAGGACGGCACGTAGATGCCAACTCGGGATTAGGAAACACAGACCTGAGGGTTGTCAGGACTGAGAGGAAGCTGAGATCTGGAAGCCGGGGGGCAGGAGTCTCTCCGAGGACCATGCCTGCCATCGCTTACACTCTCCGTGCCCTGTGTGCCCTGCGGACAGGGTCCCTGGGAGAGGGGCCGGGCCATTAAAAGTCACTGCTCAGGTAGTGATCCTCAGGGGCACATGCACCTGAATGTTTCATAGCAGCAATGTCCACAATAGCCAAACTATGGAAAGAACCTAGATGTCCATCAACAGATGAATGGATAAAGAAGATGTGGTCTATATATACAATGGAATACTATGCAGCCATCAAAAGAAACGAGATCTTGCCGTTTGCAACGATGTGGATGGAACTAGAGGGTATTATGCTGAGCAAAATAAGTCAATCAGAGAAAGACAACTATATGATCTCTCTGATATGAGGAACTTGAGGTCAGGGCGAGGGGTCGTGGGGGGTAGGGAGGGAAAATAATGAAACAAGATGGGATCGGGAAGGAGACAAACCATAAGAGATTCCTAATCTCACAAAACAAACTGAGGGTTGGGCACCTGGGTGCTCAGTGGGTTAAAGCCTCTGCTTTCGGTTCAGGTCATGATCTCAGGGTCCTGGGATCGAGGCCCACATCGGGCTCCCTGCTCAGCGGGGAGCCTGTTTCCTCTTCTCTCTCTGTCTGCCTCTCTGCCTACTTGTGATCTGATCTCTCTCTCTGTCAAATAAACAAATAAAATCTTAAAAAAAAAAACTGAGGGTTACTGGGGGTTGGGAGGGTAGGGATAGGGTGGATGGGTGATGGACATTGGGGAGGGTTTGTGCTTTGGTGAGTGCTATGAAAGGTGTAAACCTGATGATTCAAAGATCTGTACCCCTGGGGCCAATAATAATGATAAAAAAGAGAAAAAATATTAAATATCAATATAAAAAAAAAGAAAGTCACTGCTCATTGGAAGCACATGGTAGGGACCTCTGGGTAATTTTGTGAATGAACCTCCATTTCGATTGATTTTAAAAGCATTTTTTAAAACTGAGATTTTTTTAAGATTTATTTGTTTGAGAGAAAGAGAGAGAGAGAGACGGAGGGAGAGAGAATGCGAGCAGGGGGAAGGACAGAGAGAGAAGGGGAGAGAGAACCTCAAGCAGACTCCATGCAGAACGCAGACCCTGACACCGGGCTCGATCTCACGACCCTGAGATCATGACCTGAGCCCAAACGAGGAGCTGGATGCTCAAATGACTGAGCCCCCTCATGCTGCTCATTCACTGAGTTAAAAAGTGAGCTTTTAAACAAACTCAAAGAGAGAAATGAAACTCTGGATTGGTCCCAGATACGCCCCCCAAGTCCCCCACAAAATGTAAAGTCTAATGAGCTGAATAATCATCATGGGGAAGAAAAGTAGCCCCGGGGTTTCCCATCCTGCCACCTGCATTCTCACGCACCGTGTGAACTGGATCTGTAAGAGGTCACCAGCCTGGGGGCATCCAAGAGCCTGGCGGGCCTCTGAGCCCTGCTCAGACTTACTTCTCCCGTCTGGGGGCACCCTCAGCTTTTTGCCCCAAGTCTTCCTCCCCCCGCCTCCCCGTGGATTTGTTTTAATGGGACTCATCCCATTTAATTGGCTTCCTTAGGCCATTTCCATGCCCTTCTGACCCTATCAGAACAGTGTTCCATATTTACACCGTTTATCTTCAGCAGAGTGGCTGAAGCTGGTCGCCGTTATTGGGACTGCTCACTTGGAGACACCAGGGCTCCCCCTTAGCCCTGGGCTGAGCAGGAGGGAAGAGGGATTCTGTCCCAGATGCCCCCGCCAGAGCTGAGTACCACCTTCCTCGGTGGGAGGGATGCGGGGCCGGCCTCGGCTCCCCGCGCTCACAAGGGCAGGCTGAACTTCACTCCTGGCTCTCGTGTACCGAGGGGCAGTGGGTCCTTCTGCCTCTGCCTGTGGAAATGACTCATCCCAGCAGCAGGTCGCACATTCAGGCTGCAAACATCCAAGCCCCATTTCCTCCAGGCACAGGCGGAGGCTCGGACTGCACCCCTACCGTCGGTGCGATGTATGTCCGTGTAACTGACACCACAAGTGAACAGTGAGCATGGACTGGGTGTTTGTCATGGCCAGGAGCCATCCCAACACCTTCCCTGCATTAACACATTTAATGCCAGCCCTACTGAGTAAGCCGTGTTATCATCCTCTTTGAAGGGTGAGGGAACTGAGGCACCGATCGGGTCAATGATCCCAGGTCACCAGCCAATAAGTGCCGGGGCCAGAATTTGAATCCGGGAATCCTTCGTCACTACAAACCTCCGTCCGGAGGGCTTTGCAGTTTATAAAGCACCTTGGGATATATCGATGCTCTCCAGCCTCTGTGTGAATCTGTATGTGTCTCGTGTAATGGACAGTCCTGGGAGAAGGGAGCCATTGTCCTATGTTCTCATTCTCTAAGGACGGTTAATACGTGCTTATGATCAAAAAAAGGGTACACGGCCAATACATGTCTGTCTCCCGGTAAGTCCCTGCTCCCCAGGGGCACCTGGGTTCTCGCTCCTTGTGGATCTTTCCAGAGACATTCTATCCTTCTATCTGCTTGGGTTTCTGTGACCTAAAATCCTCTTTCTAAAAAACAAAATCACCCAAGCAGTCGAATCTTAGGCTCAGTGAGTCTGTCCCCTTTCTCGACAGCTGGAGGAACTCGGGCGGTGGGTTTGGGCCGGACTCCGTCCCATTCAGATTTGTTGGTCTGTCCACTGGGTTTGGTTTTTTCTTCCTGTTCATTTCAGGGCTTCTTGTTTTCATCTTTTCCTCTGGGATTTGAGTTGTTCTCTGAGTGTGTGTGTGCCTGTGCGCGTACACCCGTCTTCTCCTAAACTGGAGGACACCTGTCTGCTGGAAGTGAGGTCGGGAGGCATTATCAACCCCTGTCTGATGAGGAAACAGGCCGAGAAAGGGGGTGGCTGGCTCGTGCTGCCCAGCCGGGGAGAGACGGCACCCCAGCCCACTCTGGGAGCCTGAGAGCAAGAGCGCAGCCCCCACCCCCGGGGCAGGGGTGGGGTGGAGGAGTGGGCTCAGCCAGCGTGGGAGAATCTGGGGATGCAGGGGGATTGGGGTTTCTACCTGCACGTGTCGGAGTTCAGAGGGAGGTTTGGGAGCCGGGCACCGGGGCCACCTTGCAGTGTGTGTGGGAGGGACGCCTTCTGGGGGAAATCGGAGGCGGCTGCCGGTGGTGGGGTGAGAGGTGAGCCGGGCACAGGGGAGGGGGAGAGGTGAGGTGTCTGGCGAGGCCGGAGGAGAGGGCCTGGCGAGTGAGGCATGAGCGGGTGCGGCCTGGGGAGAGCTGGCACTGGGAAGGGATGAGAGGAGGCGGGGAGGTGGGGGTATTGATGCAGGTGATGGAAAATTCCAGGCTGGGAGCCTGAGAGGCAAGGCTGGAGGTGTGTACGCGAGAGAGACAGAGGCAGGTGTGTGGAAAGGCCGGAGAGGGCTGCCGCCTCCGGGGAGGGAGACGGGGAGACCAGGATGAGAACACGGGGCCCAGATGAAGGCGCACCTTTCTGGGGGGCCTCGCTTGGCCTGGGTCACTCGTTGGAACCGTTCCTGCAGCGTATTCAGCGAGAGCTGGTGGGAGGCGGTGTGTGCGCCTGGCTGCGTGGACCGCCACGTGGCCAGGCACAGAGACGGGGGCTCTCGGTCACCTGGAGCCATCCCAGGTCCGTGCTTCCCGCCAACTGGCTGCGTCCACCCCTTCCCCTCTGCCATGGCACCCCAGCCCCCCAAAGCGGTCCCATTTCAGCCACACTTACTCCTTGCAGACAGCTTTCCGTTTGTCTGTTTTGAGTGTCCTGTCCTGGCCCTTCTTCTTCCTAAACCCCCAAAGACCGCCCCCTGAGCCAGACTCCCCAAGCTGCATCCCTACCGCAGGGACAGGTGATGGCAACTCCAGCCCAGTTACCCTCCCTCACTAGCGTGCCCATTTTGCAAAGCATTTGCCAGTTAGAGACAGCATTGCCATTTCCTTTGCACAGAGATGCAAACAAGCTCAGAGAGGGCAGTGAATGGATGCCCAGGTCTGCTGAGCCCAGCATCCCACTCTTGGGGGAAAGGGAGGGATGCCGGAGCCAGATGAGAGACCCAGAAACCTGAGCCCCATCCCCAGCAGCTTGGGACTCCTTCCTTCTTTCCTTCTTGGAGCCCCGGGCCCTGCATCCCAGAGGGGCAGCCCTGCGGGTGGGGTCCTGGGGCTGAGGCTGAGCCAGCACCTTGCGTGCCAATGCTGCCAGCTACCTGTCTGTGACTCGGTGTCCCCTCTGTACAAAGGGAGAGTGACCACCCAGGGCCACATGAAAGCCAAGTGCAGGAGGAGGACTGAGGGCACTGGTGCTCAGACCCCTGCCTGCCCTGGTCCATTCCTCCCAAACCTCCACCCTCTTCCAGCCTCATTTCGAATCCCTCCCTTCCGTGCCCTCTGTTCTACATCACAGCTCCCCTCGCTGAGGCCTGGACACACCCTATGCTTTCCCATCTCTGTATCTTTGCTCTGGAATGCCCTCTTTGAATCTCTGCCTCCCTCAACCCTCCCCCCTTCAAGCCCTTTCCAACGTCCTCCTCCAGGCGGCCTCCCCTGATCTGCCATGGTGAGGCCCCTCCTGGGAACTCCTACAGCCCAGATGCTTTTTCAGGGGTGACCACAGTGAGGGGGGGGCAGGGTGCCCATGGGGAAAGGGCTCCAGGGTCAGGCTGGGCTGCCCTGAAGGACCAGCAGTTCCAAAACCTAGAAGCTCAGTCTTCACACTGCTGGGGGTGTGTGTGTGTGTGTGTGTGTGTGTGTGTGTGTGTGTGTGTGTGTGTGTGTGTGTGTGTGTGTGTTTCTTAAGATTTGTATTTATTTATTTGAGAGAGAGAATGAGAGAGGAAGAGGGGGGGACATGAGAGGGGGGAAGTTCAGAGAAGCAGACTTCCGCCTGAGCAGGGAGCCCGATGCGGAACTCGATCCTGGGACTCCAGAATCATGACTGAGCTAAAGGCAGCTGCTTAACCAACTGAGCCACCCAGGCACCCCTCACTTCTGGGGTTTTGCCCGCGAGATTTTCCCTGAAACACCCTCTGCTCTTCTCTGGGCGGAGCTCAGACACCCGCTCCCTTGTGCCTCACTGTCGACCTCAGTCTCATCTCTGGTATTTCCCCCTTGTCCCTACCTCCCATATTTAAAAAAATAAAAATCACATTTAAGATGTATTTTCTAAGTCCCCTTTAGTCCTTCTTGGATTGAGGTGGGACATAATAAAGGGAGGAAGGAAGATCGACCTTGGTGTTTGGATCTAGAAAACGGGCGGCTACTGTTTTCCCCGAGTTCCCAGCTCTCATGCCCTGGGGCTCCCGGACCAGGGCTCCCTTCCGTCATGTTTGGGTTGGGAGGTCCGATGGCAGCTCCTGGCCCCTCCTCGAGGCTGGGTCGGGGCTCCCAAAGCCAGGTCAGTAGCCCAGCTTCATGAAGGGAAACAGAAGCTCCGCCTGACACTCAGGGACAGGTGAGGCCCGGGGGCGGGCATGAAGGCCGAGGCCCTGAGTCACCTCATCACCGGGGCCACGTCTCCCACAGGCACCTGCTCACACGCAGGCTGGCGCGGCTCGGTGCGCTGGTAACAGGGTCACTCCCAGGGGCGAGCCTTCCCTTGCGGGGGCTGAGTCTGGGTGACACTGTGAAGAGTTGGTCCCCTCTTCCCTTGCAGAATTAAGTCCCAGCCCCCGCGTCTGGGGAACGGGGATAAGTACCCTGCTTCAGAGGATGGGGAGGGCTACCTGGGAGAGCCCTTTGCTCAGCACCTGGGCCTGGAAAGGCACCCCGCGGGGACCTTCTGCCCTCGGCCTCCTCCTTGGGACAGTTGGGAGGTTAGACCCAGCGTCCTGAAGGGGCCCGGAGGTGCCATCCCAGCCCCTTCCCCCACCCTCTCAGTGAGCCTCTCTGTCTGTCTGTCTGTCTGTGCTGAACGCCCCCACAGTGGGGCTGTGGACAGCCCTGCTAGACCATCCTGTCCTGTTTGTCCAGAACAGCTCAGGCTTCCGTTGTCTCGAGGGCAAAGCCTCTGAACCTTTTTATAAATATTCCATGGGAAACTGTTCTTGGCTCCGTAAAGTGGGACTTGGGTCGGCTGTCCAATCCCAAAGCCATCTCTTGTGGGGGTAGACCTGGAGGCAGGCCTCACCCACTGCCGATGGCCGGCCTGCATCCTCCTGACTTAATCAGGGGGCAGCGGGGTCATTCCCCAAACACCTAGCAGGCCACGGGGCTGGTGTGCACCGGGCCAGCAGAAAGGAGGCCGCCGAGGCCCCGGCATCCGCGTCCGCACCACACAGCCCGTGTGGGTGGCTGCGTACAATTTCTTACACACACAGATCAAGGTTTTGACCAATAAACTGCTCATCTTTTCCAGAGTGTTACTGAATTCACAAGAGCTCGTAGTCACTCCATGTTTTCTCGAAGGATGTTATAACGACAGCAATTGTCATCTGATACCCAAGGGCATTTGCGTGCGTGTGTATGCGTGCACGTGTGTATGTTACGCAGGTCCCTTATTCTTGAAAACGCTGGGATCTGCCGATGTGGCTCAACATCCCTGACTTACAGGTGGGGGCACTGAGGCCCGGGGAGAGGAAGGGACTTTTCCCAACCTCAAGGGCAGAGTCCATTCCAGGGTTCAAGCAACCTGGAGCCTGGTTCTCAAATCTGGGTCCAGGGCCCTGGGTAAAATGATCTTGGGAGATCCTGGTGCATCAGGAGCCAGGTGGGCAGCTCGGTGGAGGCAGGAGCCCTGGGCTGGTAGGAAACAGAGTCCGCCAGCTGCTAACGCCTCCACCTCCTCCCCTGCTTCCTCCTCTTCCCCCGCTTCTGCAGATGGCCTGGCCACACCGCCATTGACCTCTCTGGTTTAAACCACCACCTCGGGGTGCCTGGGTGGCTCAGTTGTTAGGCATCTGCCTTTGGCTCGGGTCATGATCCCGGGGTGGTGGGTTCGAGCCCCGCATCGGGCTCCCTGCTTGGCAGGAAGCCTGCTTCTCCCTCTCTCACTCCCCCTGCTTGTGTTCCCTCCCTCACTGTGTCTCTCCCTGTCAAATAAATAAATAAAATCTTTAAAATAAATAAATAAAATAAACCACCGCCTCTCACAGTCTTACAGATGATTCCTCCCACCTGTTCCCAGTCACAGTCCTTCTGGTCAATGCCACCTGCTGGACCTGCTGGGCTGGTAGAGACCGGTGTCCCCTGGGCCACCCCACCTGGGTCCAGGGCTCGGTTCTGCACCTTCTTTTCTTTTCTCTTTTTAACTTCAAAACCTCAACAAGTAAACTTCAATGAGTAGAAGTCACTGTCTTATCCTCCCAGCAATGAACAATTCCATCCCTTAAAAGTAAATAAGGGCTAAAACCGGAGGGGACGGGGATGATCTGGCCCAAACGTGTGGCAAACACGAGTGACCAGATGGCCATAGGGGAAGGGAGCCACACACGGAGGCTGAGGGAGGTGCACGGAGGGCTGCCGGGCCCGAGGAGGACGGGACAGCCTCCCGAACGTCCTTGCCGGGCCTGGGATGACAGAGTGGCTTTTTGACACCAGAATAGGCCACTGTAGCCCACGCACGATGTGGCTCGGTTCCACCCATCCGCCAAGCAGGTGTGATTTTTACGAGCTTGTAAAATGGACCGGCGTAGACAGGGAAACCGAGCATGTTCAGCGATGTCGAAAGCAGCCTAGGACGGTGGCAGGGCTGGCGCAGGGCGGAAGGGCCCGGCTTGCTTGCCTGAAGGACGGCAAAGTCCGTGCTGTCCAATCTGCGTCCGTCCTTCCTCCCTCGTGTTCTCCTGGTTTGCCTTTTCTCCCCCCAGGCAAGCAATAGGAAATCACTGAAATGAAAGTATAGAAGGACAGTGACCTCACTAGGCATAGGGGATTGAATTATTTGTTTACTTTTAAGATTTTATTTATTTGAGAGAGAGAGAGAGAGAGAGAGAGAGAGAGAGAGAGAGCACAAGCAGGGGGAAGGGATGAGGGAGAGGGGGAAGCAGACCTGAGCTGAAGGCAGACCCTTAACCGACTGAGCCACCTGGGCACCCCTGAAGTTAACTGGCAACGTGGTGACAGGAACTGCTTGATGTTCTGGACAGACTTCGAGAGGATGTCTCCCCTCCAGGCCATGTGATTCCTTTGTTCCAATTATACATATTTCAAAATCGAGCCACTCCCCCCCTCTTGCATTCTATTCCATAGTCTGCCTTATGTGATTTCCTCCCTTCCTCTCTCCCCCACAGACCTGCATGTGGTCAAGTCTGGTATATGACAACCTCTTCTGGAATATTCCTGGGAGGGAGAGATAAAACCTCTGACCACAACTTTACAGTAGATGGTATAATGGTCTTCTGTAAATCACCCCATAATTTAATCCCAATACATTGATCAGCAGATCAGGATAAAGTCTAAACAGTGGGATACTTAAAAATTTCTTCTTGGGCACCTGGATGGCTCAGTGGGTTAAGGCTCTGCCTTCAGCTCAGGTCATGATCTCAGGGTCCTGGGATCAAGCCCCGTATCGGGCTCTCTGCTCAGCAGGGAGCCTGCTTCCTCCTCTCTCTCTGTCTGCCTCTCTGCCTACTTGTGATCTCTCTCTCTCTGTCAAATAAATAAATAAAATCTTAAAAAAATATCTTCTCAAGGTGGGTGATGGGGATTCAAGAGTATGTACATCATGATGAAAAAAATAAAAACGTATTCTTTTAAAAAATATTTTATGTATTTATTTGAGAGAGAAAGAGAAGAAGCAGAGGGGAGGAGCAGAGGGAGAGGCAGAAGCAGACTCCCCGCTGAGCAGGAACAGGGATGCGATGCTCAATCCCGCAACTCCAGATTCATGACCTGAGCCCACGGCAGACGCTTAACCAACTGAGCCACCCAGGCGCCCCTAAAAATGTGTCCTTATTACTAAGTCAAACATGGCCTTCCTGTTTGTCTACTTACTGGTTTTCATGCTGTTCTCTAAAATAAAAGACAGCAAAACGGTTCCTTCTTCGGTGGGATGGTTGAGAGAGCACTTACCCTCTTGGTGGGCATAGAACCCATCTCCCTAAATCGTCTTAGGTTGAACATCTGTTCCCTTCAATGGCTCTTTAAAAGGCATACATCTCAGGCTTTAAAGTCTGCCTGCCCAGTACCCAGCAGGCACCCAGTAAATGCCAGGTCCTCTTTCTAAGTGTAAACACTCTTGCTATTCCAAAGTCTCCGTGTGGCGATAGACCCAACGGCAATACCCAAATACCACCTGTGTGCCAAAGGTCACCCCGGCACTGTCACCACCCTTTCCAAAGAGTGCAGCTGAGGACTGTTGCTGCTTGCTTGGTCGGCTCCGTTGTTTGTTTTGATACTCTCAGCCAGATCACCCTGAGTTCAAAATGACCTTGACTCACCTGTAAACCCCCGGGTCTTTACCCCAGGAACAGATGGCAAGTCAGCTTTGTGATAACTTGCTCTTCTGTAATCGATGGTGTGAACCCATACTCCCGACTTCATGGGTATCCGTTCAGTTTCATATTACTGCTCATCCTGGGCAGTTAAAACCCTGATTCTGTTTCTGCTGCATCAGGCATCCCTTCCATAGTGCTCATCCTTCATCATCCTTCATGTTCCTTCCTGGGAGATTCTTGCTACTTTCGTTGCTGTGGCTTTAGGAGGGCAACCAACATTAAAATGAGCCAGGCTTTGCCCAAGAAACGATCACCCATCGTAGGAAAGTCTGTTTCTCCACGGACAGAGACACAGCCTGAAGTGTGTTCCGGGGAACAGCACTTTTTCTGTGTTCCAGTCTTCTGATCACTTCGCTTGGGGTTTTGTTAGGCTCCCCAAATTGCCCTGATGTTTTAAGTCTTTTTTGGGCTTGCCTGTCTGGATTACATCTTCTACTCTGTCTTGGGACCCTTCCTCTTCTCGGGAAAACTTCTGAGACCATGAGGGAGTCAGTCACTGTGCTCATCAGGGCTCCAAGAACACATAAAGTCTCGCCCATCACCACTTTGACTTCATAACACACTTTGGAGAAGCGGCATCTTTGAGAACATTCCACAGTGGGTGTCCCCTGGGTCATGGCAAACAGTCTCCAGCATTCTGTCCTCATTCTTTCTCCAGATGGCCAGACAGACTCCACGTGGCTTCACACAGTTGCCTTGTGCAGGATTTCCAGTTGTCACACGTTTACACAATTGCGGGAACCTAGGGCACCATTGGTGTCGGTGACCATTGTGTCATTGTTTACAGACTTCTGAACGTGCCATGGGACCGTGATGGCAGTGCGCATCCACAGGACCATGTTTGGTGGCCCCTGAGCAGCCCCTGACCCCTGGTGGACCCCGCGGCTCGACCGAGACCAAGCGCCTAGTGCTGGCAGATGTGCAGGCCAGATGTGGCACCGGGCTCTCGGCTCTCCAGAGAGGAGGGGGCTTGGAGGCCTGCGGGGCGAGGGGAAGCCCCCACTGGCCAAGGGGAACTTCACAAGAGGCCGACCTCAACACCCCTAGTCTTAAAATAGGACGAGGTGGGAGCATCGCCTGAGTGTCGCTAGAAGTATAATGTTCTGGAACTTTCCCCCCTTTCTGAGACCTATGCCCCATTCCTTTAAGAAAAAGAGAATAGTGCCTAAAGTGGCCTTCGTGGCTCTGAAACCTCTTCCTCCCTTCTGTCTTCGTTTTGTTGGTGTCCCTGTCCCCATCTCGCAGCTACGGCAGCCCCGGCCTCCTCGTCTTTGTTCTTTTTCTTCTTCTTCAACTAGGGAGTGACTGGAGGGCCCTCCTCATCCTCACTCTTACGCTCCTCTTTCCTTTGGGGACATTTACTGTTGCTGCAACCACCTCCCTCTGCAGAATCCGGGGAAGAGGAGACGTGGTCATGGGGCAGATTCTCTGGCTTTCCGTGGAGTCACCATCTCACCTTCTGTGGAACCCTGATAGGTGTCCAATCCGAAGCCTCCACCGAAACACTGGCTCTGGACAGGACTCGCCACGTACGGTGGTAGACGGACTCGCCCTAGACCCTGAGGAGCCAGACCAGAAGGAATTAACTGTTTGACGTCTTTTTTTTTTTTCTATGTTGATATGCGCTCATGTTTTCAAGGACATTGCACGCCTGGTGCAAAGAAAGAACCCTCTTGCCCCCTTTACTTGGAGTCTCGGATCAGTAACGCTTGTCACATTTGCTTTCCCCGGATATAGATGCAGACGGAGAGGCAGAGGCAGGTACAGAGTTAGAGGTATTTTTCTGGACCACTGGAAATGAGGTGCAGACACCATGCCTCTCTACTCCTAACTATCTCGTGTATTCCCTAGGAACAGGAATTTTTTTTGTGGATCCACAGTATAATGTTTATGATTGGTAAATGTAACATCAACGCAGCCTTATGATTTAATTCACAGCTCGTGTTAAATGTTGTCAATTGTCCCAATCATGTCCTTCCTGGCTCTTTCTGCCTCCAGGCCAGGGTCAAATCCAGGAGCACACTTTGTACTCAGTTGTCTCATCTAACTTTCTTTGGTCAGTGGCATTTCTTTATCTTTCATGATCTTGACCTTTTTTTTTTTTTTAAGAGTATAGGCAGGTTATTGAGTAGAATGTCCCTTAATCTGCATTATCCAAGCTGGCTTCTGCATCCTTTGGACAAGTCCTCATCATTTTCAAACACTTTCT
Organism: Ailurus styani; assembly: GCA_002007465.1. Taxonomy (NCBI): domain Eukaryota; kingdom Metazoa; phylum Chordata; class Mammalia; order Carnivora; family Ailuridae; genus Ailurus; species Ailurus styani. The sequence goes on along the minus strand of LNAC01000097.1, from coordinate 2,856,233 downwards.
TGCTTTTTGGCATAAGAAAACGTCCCAGGGTCAGGCTTCCAGGATTCTCCCAGAACCACCGTTCTGCCCTGATTCCTGCAGAGAGATCTCCACTCCCTGAGTCATGAAACCTCATGCCCACCAGCCTGGTCCCTGTGGACTCCTGTGGCCTAAAACTTGGGCACCCCCACCTCCAGTTCCTGCTCCCACCCTTCTCTCCTGTTAAGGCAACAAGGAGATTCGTGGAGTGCCAGCTCAGCCCTTCCTGGCTGGGCTCTCTTCGGTTCCTGGTTTATTTCTCAGTTTCTTCATCTGCAAAATGGGGTTGGTCGTACTGTCTATCTCACAGAGCTGTTGTGAGGATAAAATGAGACAGCGCTCAGCCCAGTGTCAGGTGGGAGGGGAATCCTTGCAAAGGAAGGTTGTCAGCCCTCACGGGTCTGCCCGGGAAGCCTCTCCTGACTTCCCAACTCCCACCTCCAAGGACAGAGGCCTCTGGGCACTATGCACCCTAGAGCAGAGTGAAGTGAGCCCAGGAAGGTCTATTCCACTGGTCGGCCCCTTGCTCAGTCTGGGAGTGGTGCAGGGAGGGACTGAGCCTGTGCGCAAGACTGGCCGACCCCCCCACACCTGTTTTCCTTGCCTTCCACTCCCCATGGCACACCCCCTAAGATATATATAAGGTGTGACCTACCAATCCATCTCTCGGGCTGTTAATATATTATTTTAAAACTTCATAGCAATGCGTTGGGAGTGTTTTTAAAGGTTTGCATAAATGGTGCCAGGCAATAAACCTCATTCTTCTGCTCTCCATATCTGAGGCTCTATGACCTTCCATGACCTGTCCCTTTGTGGTTATTCATCCATCCCCTGGGGAGGGGGTCGTGGTGCTGGGAGTCAGCCATGATCAATAGCCACAGGCAACGCTTCCTCCCCCCTCCTCCTCTGCAACACCCTGATGGACGCCTCAGATGCTTTGTTTGGGGGTACTTAATTTCACCCGTTGCCTGTTTGACTTCCAGAAACACTGCCTCAGTTTTAAGGGTGTGGGCACGTTTTCTTGGAGGCCTTTCCTGGCTGTACCAGTGCCTAAGGCTCTCCAGGGCTCAGTGTCCCCAAAGGAACACAGGCACAGCGGTCCTGACCCACACAGCGTTGTGAGGATGACTGCAGAGAGCACTTAGCACCCCGCCCGCGCCTGCTGTCCCGGCTGTCCCCCCACCCCCAGGTCTGCGCCCGAGGAGCAGCGATCAGAGCACCTGGCATCCAGGGGCCTCCGAGTATGTGGAAAAACTGCAGCCCAGAGAGAGTGAGGAGTTTGGGCAGAGTCGCACAGCTCGTGGCGGCTGATTCCGGCTGTCCTTGGTACCTGAGCCAGCTCAGCTGCTGAATGAAGTCGGGCCTGACCCCAAAGGGCAGGTGTTGTGGGTCCAGCCCTGCCACTTTGCCGGCTAGCACTTTCCTTCACTGCCCCTCAGTTCCTCACCTGTAAAACGAGGGGGGGAATAACGCTTCTGCTGCCAGAGATCGGGCGGAGGGCCGGTGCCACACCCCCGGGCGTGGGTCGGGGCCGCGATCCGCCCCCAGCAGGCGTGCGGGGGCGACGCCAGGGTAGGGGCTGGGGTACAACTCCGGGCCAACCTGCGGCACACCTGGGGGGCGGGGCGTCGCGGCCCGGGGAGCTCATTGGCTGGGGCGGCGCGGGGCGGGGCGGGG
>LNAC01000097.1:2834150-2846975 GCA_002007465.1 Ailurus styani | reverse complement strand
GGGGTGCTGCTGGGCGGGGGAGGGGACAGGCTGGGGTGGGAGAGGGGCTGGGCTGGGCTGCCGGAGTGGGGAGCCCAGGAAGAGAGATGATGGTGGTTGAGGCTAAAGCAAGGACAGTGTGGGTGAGCGAAGGGGACCGGGAGGGCGCATCTTTCTGGTCTGCAGCAGGGACCACACAGGGCCTGCGGAAACGGGCCTGGATCTGTACCGAGCCCCTGAGGTCCAAGCTTGCAGGTCTGGAGCCAAGGCAGCATCCCTGCGGCCACATGGGGGCACCAGAGAGCCGCCTCCTTGATGGTGCCCCATAGCCAGCTGGCCCCTGGGACCCGGAGTTACCTGACCGGCCCTTACAGAACCCCCTTAATCCTCGCCCACCTGCCTGGGAGGTTGGTCCTGCCAGGAGCCCCACTTTTCAGAGGAGGTGACGCAGGCTCAGGGAAGGTAAGGGACTCGGCCTGGGACACACGGCAGGTGAACAAGGAGCCGGGTCTTCGTGCTGTGTCGTTTGTGAACCTTCCGAGTAGCTGTCTCTCCACAGCACCAGCCAGAGTCAAGGCTGGAGGTCGAGCTATAGTCTGAAGACGAGGATTTGGGCTCTGGCTCTGCCCTGGCCAGGACGCCAGTCCTTTATACCCTGGTCATTTCAGGGGATGGGGGCTCGGGAAATGGCTGTTGTCCTTCCCGCTGCTGCTGCTGTTAGTAAGACTCATGTGTTGCTGTGATCAAGGGAGGTGCCGGGCAGGCACATGGTCCATCCTGGGCTGGGGGGCCACACCGGACTCTGCAGAGAGGTGGGAGAGACGGAAAGAACTCGGGGGGCTGGGGGGCCACACTGGACTCCGCAGAGAGGTGGGAGAGACGGAAAGAACTCGGGGGGCTGGGGGGCCACACCGGACTCCGCAGAGAGGTGGGAGAGATGGAAAGAACTCGGGGGGCCTGAGTGCTCGGGTCCATCTTGGGGACCCTGCCGCTTCCTGGCCTGGTCTTTGAGCAAGTCCCTTCCCTACTCTGAACCTCAGTCTCCTCATCTGTGAAAGGGGCGCGCCCTGCTGGTTTGGGGACAATAGTGAGAGAGGGCACGCTGAGTGCCGAGCCCTCTGCTGCCTCAGACTCAGGGTTGGATCAGTGCTGTTTCTTTCTCTGCAGATGGGGGTTGGGGGAGGGGCGGTGGGCATAGTTTGTGGACCATGTGAGGTGGAAAGGGGTTCAGGCCACCTGCCTTAAGGGTAAAGGGGAGGGGGCTGACTGGAGGGGTGGGTGGTCACGCCATGGCTTCTCTTGTAGCGCTGAAGAAAGCGTGTGTGCGGGACCCCAGCCCCTGGGCCTACTTCTGCCGGTCGGGGCTTGGGCAGGCGCTGACCTACTTGCTGCTGCCCTACACACTACCCTTCGAGTACATTTACTTCCGGAGCAGAAGGTGAGGCTCAGCCAGGAGTCCTGGGGGGGCCTGGATTGTCATCGGGGTTGTGGGGGAGACCAGTGCCCTGGGGAGGAGGGGCAGCCGGCACTCTGGGTGGGCAGAGCCCGGCTGGCGTCCCTGGGCTGCTTGGTGCTGCTTGCACAACCCAGACGGGTTGCAGGGCTGTCCTCTGCAAGATGGGACTGGTAGGAAGATGGTGTAGCAGCTGTGACCGACAGATCAGAAGCAGGTCTCCTGTCGCTAGGACCTTGGCCCTTTGCTCTACCCATTAGAGCCTCAGAGGAAACGTGCTGTTTCTGGAAAAATAGCTCTGGAGGCTGGTCTGGTTCAGATTAGCTGTGTGGCCTGGGCTGGGTTTCTTGACCTCTCTGGACCTCAGCTTCCTTTCTTATAAAACAAGGCCCTTCCAGGGCAGACTAGTTGTGGTTAAGCCCTCACTAAGCACTCTAACTTTGCTGATTAATGAATCTCTCTGCACTGTTTTTTCATTCATTCCACCAATAGTTATACTGAAGGCCTACCCAGGGGCCAACCCTTGGCTGGGGATAGGAAGGGAGCCCTGACTCAGACCTAGGCCCTGACCTTGTGGAATTCACAGGCCCAAACCATCAGGCACTCATCTGTGCAATCACACCTCTGCCTAGAAAAATCCAGAGAGGTCTATACCGGCTATGATTCCTAAGAGAGGCCTACACTGGCTATGAACTGAGATAGCTCACACTAGGGGCTATCTGGTTGGGTAAGACTGCCTAAAGAAGGTAACTCTTGAGTTATAGTTGAGTGGGTGGGTGTCCACCAGGCTAAGAGGGAAGGAAAGCATTCCAGAGGGATGGAACCACATGTGCAAAGGTCCTGGGGCAGAAGGCAGAGGAACTAAGGCAGAGGAAATAAGATGGGGTGGTGGTGAGGCAGTGTGATGGTAGCTGGCAGGGGCTACACAAGCAGAGTTCTAGAGCCATGTGAGGAGTGTGGTCTTTATCCTAACAGTGGTAGAAGGCAGTGAAGGGTTTCGTGGAGAAGTGTCATAGGGAGAGCTTTTTTTTTTTTTTTAATTCTTTATTCCCTAAAAGGTCTAGGACAATGAGCCCCAGGTCTCTGTTTTTCTCTGTGCTGAGTTAATGAGTAGATCAGCCCTGCTGCTGAAATTGCTTGTGGCCCAAAGCCAGGAGAGAGCTTTCTGCTAACTCAGATTCTCCTCATGCTAAGCTGTTAGAGTGAAACCACAGGTTGAAGTCAAAAAGGATAAGGGCAAAGACTAGACTTTTCAGCTAAAAAAAAAAAAATGTATGAGCACTGATGGAGAACCTGTCCAGACCACAGGAAAATTCAGACTTAGCATTTTTTATAACCCACATGCTCAACATGTAGGTTGTAATACTAGAGACAGACAGTCCAGAACAAGGGAGGTGATGGTCTAGCTTACGTTTTGCTTCTCATACTACACCCTGTGGCACGTTTGCCTGTTCGAGGCCCTGGTTGAGAGGCCCTGCTAAAGGCAGCACATTGTGGGGGAGGCCCTGCTGTGTCCACTGAGTCTGAGGTGCTGCCCAACCAGCCCTCTCTCAGCCATAATTGGATGACCTCATCCTCTGCTGACCCCACAGGGCCCAGGTGGGGAGCCACGGGAGGGTTTGGAGCAAGAAAGGGCTGTGATCAGATGTCTATTTTGGGAATGTCACTGGCTGCTCGGGGGAGAGTGGAGGAAGGGCTGTGGAGTGAGGAGGGCAGGTCTGGGGAGGAGAAAGAGGGACAGAGAGAGAGAGGGAAGAGGTTAGGAACTGCAGGCCAGCTCTTTTGGCTGGCGAGGAAGCTGAGGCCCAGAGAGGTTCCCTGACTTGCTCGGGTCACACAGCCGATGAGCAGGGGAACTGGGCCGCACCCCCGCCCCAGCCTGGCCCCAGAGCCCTGCCCTTCCCTGCCTCATGCTTCCTGCTCGTGCTCCGTGGAGCTAACCAGCTCCGTGGTGGAGCCGATGCAGTGGGGTGCTTCTCATTCCCTCTTCCACTTCCTCTCGGCCTGGTGCCTCAGGTCCTCAGGTGCAGGGACCCCTGGCTCTGTTCTGGGCCATCGGGAAGGTGGGCTCGGCCGGGTCACACGCTCGGGCTTAGCTGAGTAAAGCATCCGCCGCCCCTTCTTCCAGGCTGGTGGTGTGGCTGCCCGATCTGCCCGCCGACTTGTGGTGGATGCAGGGTGTGCTGCAGAGCTTGGCCCTCAAGGTCTACTCCAGGTCAAAGGAGCAGCTCCTCCGACTGGTCAGGTGAGGCGGGTGGATGGGCCTGGGGCGGAGCGGGTGTGGCTGCCCTGGGGGAGCTATGCACCGGCTGTTTTTTCTGGACCCTGGGTGGGCCATGCACACCATCCTGTCCTTCTCTCCAGCCTCCCCGTGCAGTCGCTGGCATAGGCTTGGTCTCTGCTGTGGGCCAGACCCGCGCTGGGCCTGGGTGCGGGAGCTGGCCAGTCACACTGGTCATTCTGCAGGACCGGCTCCCAGAGGACGAGTGCATCTCCCTGCTCGGCCAGATCAGGCCTTCCAAGAGCTTTCCAGATGTCCCTACATGTCCTCTGTGGGGCCTGGGTTGGGGCTGCCTCTTTCTCCTCCGCCTCCCCTCCCCACTGCCTAGAGACCCTGGCACCCTTCCAACCCACTTGATGGCCATCCCTAGAACCTTCAGCTCACGTCCATGTGGCCAGAGTAAGGGCCTCAGGGCTTTCCTTCTGGCAGGATCCAAGAGAAGAATGACCCAGGGCTCACTGAATGCAAGGGAGGCCCCCACAGGCCTTCACCCTGCCCTTGGCCCATCCGGACTCACCAGCTTCTGCTTCCTCCACAGCCTGCCCGTCACCAGTCCCCTCCAGCCTGGGGTGCCTCTTCTTGCGGACCTGGCCAAGGAGCCCAGACCTCCCCATCAGGCCTGAGGGGCACCAAGCAGGGCCAGCCCAGTGACAGGCCTCCCCAGGTCCTTGTCTTGGCCCTCATCCTGTACGCAGATCAGCCCCCAGTCCTCGAGTCCTGACTAGTCTTCTGGGGTGCAGAGCCTCATGTGGAACTGTCTTCTGAGCAGAGGACGGAGGGCACAGCCTCCCTTTCCCCTCAGACTTTTGTCCCTGACTGTGGGCGGGAGGCCCCCAGGAGCCAGAAGAGGCCCCGCCAGCCCCTCTGGAGCCCCTGTTCCTTGGAGCCAGCTCCCTGGGGCCCGAGGACTTCTTTTTTGGGAAAGACCCAACCTGTTGGTATGTCCCTTGGTCGCTGTGTCCAGGCCACCCCGGCATCAGAGGGGAAAAGGAAAGTAGAGCTGAGACACACATCTTGGTTCTTGAATTTCCATGTTGGGGGCCCCGGGCGGCATCTGCTGAGAAGCAGGTTCATGTGATTTTGCCGAGCAGTTTGCAGAGCACTTTACAGAAAATCGAGTGTCAGTGATTGGAAGGCAGATGGAAATGATGGGTTGGGGTGTGCCTCCCCTCAGATCCTTTCTCTGACTTCCTTTGTCTTGCACTCACCCCAGGGTGACCCCCATGGTGTGCCTCATTCCTGCAACCTTGATATCTGACTTCCTCCTGGGTCCATCCAGCAGGAGCCCCCAGCAGGAGATGCGAGGGTAGGAGGAGAGAGGGGGGATCAACATCTCAGAAGCCCACCCGCATGTGTCCTGTTGGGGTGCCCGAGGGCTCCTGGCTGCCAGCACCTTAGCACCACCCCCTTATTCCTTAGGAAGGCTCATGGTATAGTAGTGCCTGCACCCCCCGCCCCCTCCGCTCCCGGCCCCTTTCTTTCTCGGGCAGAGAGGAGACCGGGACACCACCCCGCCTCTAGCCTCCCTTGGGAGCCGCTCCCCTTCCCATCCTCAGAGCAGAACCCACACTGTGTCTCGGCCAAGCCCTTAGGAGACACTCGGCCTGAGTGGGGATGGGGAGGGTGGGGAAATGGAGTCATGCCCAAGAGAAAAAGGGAGAAAAGGAATAAATCCAAACAAAAGAGATAATGCGTCATTCATTCATTCATTTGATTTTTGCTTAGTGGGTGATAGGCTCTGGGGTCACAGCAGTGAATAAGACTTACATTTTGATATGGGTTGGTGGGGGGAGCCGATGCTGAACAGCCAACTGGAAATTGAAAATAAGATCATCGGAGGAGCAGCAGTGCGGTGAGGAGAGCAAGAGAGGATGGACTCAATGGCGCTCGGGGTGGGAGCAACATTGGATCAGTGGTCCAGGAAGGCCTCTCCGAGAAGATGATGTTGGGGGCGAGGCCTCAGAGGAGAGGCAAGGAGCTGGGGGAAGAGCTTTGCAAGCAGAGGGAACAGCAGGTGCAAAGACCCTGAGATGGAAATGCAGTCGATGGAAATGCCCCTGTCACAGTGATCAGGATGTTGGATTTGGGCAGTCATCGGAGGGCTGGGAGCAGGGAAGTGAAAAGGTGAGTGCAGAGTGAGGACGTGGAGCACAGGAAGGCCTGGGGTGGGGTGGCAGGTCGAAAGGGAGAGAAGAGGGGCGCCTGGGTGGCTCAGTGGGTTAAAGCCTCTGCTTTCAGCTCAGGTCATGATCTCAGGGTCCTGGGATCAAGTCCCGCATTGGGCTCCTCCTCTCTCTCTGCCTGCCTCCCTTCCTACTTGTAATCTCTCTCTGTCAAATAAATAAATAAAAAATCTTAAAAAAAAAAAAAGAAAGGGAGAGAAGAAACAGAGAGTGAGGACTTACAGGAGGGTCCACCTCCCCACTCATCTCTAGGATCTAAGATCCACTGGGCTGAGCTGGCTTCTGTCCCCTCTTGCTGTCACAAAGGGGGCTGTCCTACCTTGAGTCACGTAATCTCCAAGCCCCAAGGATTCTCTTCGCCCAGAGCTGGGATGCCCTGTCCCCATTCCCAGGTGCTGGGGGTGGGATTTCCTCTGCCTGTGGAAAGGGGAGGACTGGCCACCTGAGACTCTAGGTTGAGGATCTAGAGGCTCTGGAGGCCTCTGAGAATATTCGTGTTTCCCTGTCCTTTGTCCCCTGTCAAGGACACGGGCCTCTATTCCCAGGGACAAACAGACTCCCTTGCTTACCCCCTCTCTCACTGGTTCTTTGGGGGTTGCCCCAAGGCCATCTGTGCCCCCATTGCTTTGTTCTGTGTCTTAGAAAGATAGTCGGCCACTCCCACCTTCCTCCTCATCATCCTCCTTCCCCAAGCAGCAGCTTGCTAAATGTTTGTAGCTTACTTGGTTGAATATCTCCTTGCTGATAACGCTCTGCTCTGAACACTTCTCCTTGGTCTTTATTATTTGTGGCTCATGCATCAGGGTCACCTCTTCACAACCTGTGGTTGCAGAGGTTATTCACAGGCCTCGTGCACAGTGCTTTACAGTTTATAAGTACTTCCCTGTTTTCTCTCCTATTGAACTCTTAGACATTGTCTCACGTGGCTTTAAAATCTGACTGCCTGTGGCTTTCTCCATGGATCCCAGCTCTGCACTCTGGGCCCATGCACCCTGCCTACTCTCTCTGGGGACAGCCTGGCAGGGATGAAAAGGGAGAGAGCTGCCCCCTCTGAGGCTCCTCTTCTCTGCAGTGAATAGCCTGTGCCTCACAGCCACTCCTCAGGGGCATCCCCAACCCAGACTTGCTGCTCAGTGAACTACAACCCCTTATCCCTAGTTTGTTCAAATCCCTCTAGGAGGATGGAAGATGGAGTCCAGCGCAGCCCCTTATATGATATGACCAGTACTGGACCTAAATTGCCTTTCCCCTCCCACCTCCTGGTCACTGCCTCTGTGAATGTAGCCTCAGAATGAATGGGCTTAGCCTGGGCAATGCCTGTGCATTTCACTGAGCCACCAATCCTCCAACAGTGCTGGGTTCTTCTTCAGCCGGGAGGGGGCTCAGCTGACAAAGCAGACAGCCCAGGAGCTGATCCGGGTCATAGTTTCTGGTGTGTCAACCCATATAGCTTCCCAGTACAAAGCCCTGAGGCATGACAGAGGAGGGGAGGGATGTAGGGCTCTGAACTGAAGTCGACCTGGGCTGGAGTCCCATCTCTGCAACTGAGCCTTAATGTAACCTAGAGAAATTGCTTCACCTCTCAGAGCCTCAGGTTCTCCCTGCGTAGAATGGAGATAACAGCACATACCTCATGAAATATTTACTTGAGAAAAGTAAATGCTCCTTGTAGACGACATCATATGGTAGGAAAGAGGGAGCAGGAAGTGAAATGCGCTAACTTCATGTGTTAGGCACCAGACTAGGAGGATGACTGGGCCTCCCCTGAGCCTTACATCACCCCTGGCATGGGGATAGTCCAGAGAAAACTCAGGGGAGTTGTGATGGGGCTCAGACCTGTGTAATATCAAGGTCCTCTCTGGACACATGCCATGCTCTCCCATCAGCAGAGCTAAAGTCATGGGTCCGCCATGCTCCTCTTTCTCCTAATGTTCCAGCCGAGGACCTCTCTGGACTTTGGAGCCCTGGCACAGCCGTGGCTCCCATTCTCAATCCAGGCTAATCCTTTTCCAGGCTGACTGCAAAGCCCTGCCCGAAGCCTGGTTTTCTGAGTTCCAATTGTCTGTAGGGTATATCCTGATGCCTGAGACAGATCCCTGCCCCAAGGAGCTCACATGCCTCTGTTGCTACTTCTGTGGAAATAACAGGGAATCTAACCCTTACAAGTGCACTCACTTTACACTTTACAAAGCCCATCATGTCAAGTCTCCCAGCAACGCTGGGAGTTTGGTAATACACTCTGCATTTTATGGATGAGGAAACGGAAGTGCAGAAAGGTTATGTTGAAGGACAAGTGGTAGGGCTGGAAATGCCCAAGTCTGTGCTCCGGGAAGCAGAGAGATCCCTAGACCATGACAGCTTCATTGTGTACCTGGTCTATGATGCCAGGCAAGTTCTGTCCTTGATCAATTCCTCATTTCCCATCTTTAAAATCAGAGGTGGGACAAGCTGGTTTCTAAGGGGTCTCCAGCTCTGCTCTGCAGCCCATAATATAGATGAGTAATACCACTGTATTAAAAATTATTCCAGGAGGGGATTACCCACAATGGAATGGGTCTTTGTGGAAGACTAGAATTTGGGTTGGCAGAAAGTAATTCCAGGAAGGGATACTGTGGGTTCGAAGGCAGGTTGGAGGTGGTCTGTGTTAAGTTAAACCCATGAAGAATCTGACCTTGTCCCAGGTCCCACAGTCAGTTAGTGGTGGGGTTAGCATTCAAACCCAGGTCAAGTTCCATGCTGTCTGAACACTAGAATGCTCAGTGGAAATACTAAGGAGTCTTCTTCAGGGATTCTGGTGTAACTGATCTTGATCTAGATATCTGTTTGGGCAGAAGTATGGCTGGAGCCTGTATTTCCTGGCCACTGGTGTCTTCAGGGGCCACTGTGAGTGTGACTACCTGCCTGAGCCAGCAGTCTGTGCCTCAGACTTGCTTAATGTCTTGCATAATGTCGTCTGTGTCAAGCAGGCTGGTATGTGCTAATCTGAGGCTGGGATCACATGATGCTAGTAGGGTGACCTCTGCCCCAGCACGAAATCCTAGCTACACTGGGCATCCCCAGGAAGATACCTCAACCTCTCTTAACTTTAAATCCCACCCCCAAATTCTGATTTTGTATACTAACCAAGTATTCAGTGATGTTTAGGAACATTCATTATTTTTTACTTGTGTTAATATATCGAGAATGTGCGTTTTGAAGAGTTTTTATCTCTTAAAGATCTTTTAGAGATCTATAGTGAAATGCTTATGAATGAAATAATATGTGGGATTTGCTTCAAAATAATCTTGACTAAGAGTTGATGAAACATGGATCGATAACAATTGATACAGTGATGAGTTCACAGATGTTCACTTAACTATTTTCTCCAATTTTGTATGTTTGACATTTCCGTAATAAATGAGTACTTAACCTTAAAAATTGGATAGTACATGCAGATGGGAAATATACATCAAAACAGAACATAAAACAAGCAAAACCAGGGCCATGTTGTGTCGTGGCTATTCAAATCCCTGATACCAGATCGGGAGAGCCTTAGGATCTGGTGATTGTGCGCGTTCAGCACCACGGACAGCAACCCAGTGGCCGCTTCCCTGCCCTCGCAGCCTTAGGGATCTGGGGCAGAGAACTCCCGCATCCAACTTTGCGGGAGGCGTCCGTTCAGGACAGAAGGCTATCCAGCCTCTTACACACCTCCAGAGTTGGGGCCTTCACTACCCATGGGGTAGACCAGGCCTTGGTGGACAGTTTGGGTTCCCAAGAAATTTCTGTTTTCTGCTCCTCTGTCAAAAATCAATCATGTATGTGTGTGTGTCTATTTCTGGACTTCTATCCTGTTCCATTTATCTATATGTCTGTGCTTATGCCAACCTCATGCTGTTTTGATTTATAGCCTTAAAATAAGTAGTTTTGTAGTAAGTCCTGAAATCAGCTTCCCACTTCACTATTCATTTTCAAAATTGTCTTGAGTATTCTAGTTTCTTTGTTTTCCCACATAGATTTTAGAACCGACTTGTTAATTTATACAAGAGAGCCCATTGGAATTTTGCCTGGGACTGTACAGACTCTACAGATGAATCTGAGGAGAACGGGCACCTTAACAATGTTGAGACTCCCAATCCACGAACAGGGCATACATCTCCATTTCTTTAGGTTCTCTTTAATTTCTCTCATCAATGTTTTGTAGCTTCTGTTATTCAAATTTTACACATATTTTCTCAGATATATTTCTAAGCCATTTAATGTTTTCTGATGCTGTTGCAAATGAGATTTTTAAAATTTCTATTTCCAATTGTTTGTTGATAGTATGTAGAAATAGAATTGATTTTTGCTTTTTTTGACCTTGTATTCTGTGATCTTGATAAACTCATTAATTCTAGTAGCTTTTTGGGTAGAATCCTCAGGGTTAGCTATTTTAAAGGTTTTCCTTCAGATTTTTATTCTTGAAAAACCTGAACCTGTAGAAAAGTTTCAAGTAATATAACTGAAGTAGGCAAAAATAACACTGTGTCCCCCCCCTCACTGTCTCTTCTCTGCTGTGTCGGCAACCCCCCCACTGTCTCCACACCCTAATCCCCAGAACCCATGAATATGTTATGTTACATGTCAAAGGGAATTAAAGTTACAGATGGAATTACAGTTGCTAGTTGGCTGACCTTAATATAGATTATGCTGGATTGTTGAGTAGGTCCAAGGTAATTACAAGGGTCCTTAAAAGTGGAAGAGGGACGCAAAAGAAGAGTCAATATCAGGGTAATATAATGTGAGCAATACTAGACCTACCATTGTTGGCTTTGAAGATGGAGAAAGGGGCCACAAGCCAAGGAGTGCGGCGGCCTCTAGAGGCTAGAAAAGGCAAGACAATGAATCCGTCCCTAGAATCTCCAGAAACTCCTTGATTTTCGCAAAGTGAAAGCCTCATTAGATGTCTGGCCTACAGAACTATAAGATGATAAACTTTTGTCCTAAGTCACTGAGTTTGCGGTAATTTGTTGCAGCAGTACTAGAAAACTAACAAAACAATGAATATATACCATCACCAACACACACACACATATGTGCATGTGCACTTTTTTTATTGCTATGTAGTATTTTCGTTGTATATCACAATTTATCCAGCATACCATTGATAGACATTTGAGCTATTTCCTATTTTTTTTAAAGATTTTATTTATTTGTCAGAGAGAAAGAACAAGCAGGGGGAGCAACTGGCAGAGGGAGAAGTAGGCTCCCCACTGAGCAGGGAGCCCAACGTGGGGCTCGATCCCGGGACCCTGGGATCATGACCTGAGCCAAAGGCAGAGGCTTAACCCACTGAGTCACCCAGGTGCCCTATCCCATCATTTTTTAACACTTTATTTTTTTGCCCAACAAGATGCTTTAGACTCATTTTGCCCTTTTTTCCTCCCAGCCCCAGAATTGGCTTTGTGGCCGCCCCCCTTTCCCTCTCCACCCCCGCCCCCCAACCAAGAGAGTCTGGTTCCTTTTGGTGGGGAAGTATTTAGGAACCAAGATCTGGACACTGGGTATGCCTAGTTATTTCTAGAATACCAGTGCCTAAAGGCCTTTTCAGCAAAGATAAATAGATGTTTTAAAAAATAGTAAGTTCGGGGCGCCTGGGTGGCTCAGTGGGTTAAAGCATCTGCCTTTGGCTCAGCTCATGATCTCAGGGTCCTGGGATCCAGGCCAGCCTCGGGCTCCCTGCTCAGTAGGAAGCCTGCTTCCTCCTCTCCCTCTGCCTGCCTCTCTGCTTACTTGTAATCTCTCTCTATCAAATAAATAAATAAAATCTTAAAAAAATAGTAAGTTCATATCAATACCTCAGGTTCCAATCCAAAACCATCTCCCTTGACTTCTCCAGTAGTGAGAGCCCTCATCTAAAACATCAGGACATTCATTCTTTCATTTGCTCATTTCCTCCAGCCTTTGGCTAGCTGCCTGTGTCACTACCTAATTGTTAACACCTTGGGTGCTTGGATTGTCCTCTTTCGTTTTGGTAAAGACACCCACAGGTCTCCAGAGCCAAGGTTAATTGCTCTTTCCTCCCTCTGTCCACTGTGTACACATGGCCCATGCCTCCCTGCTCACGTGCGTCTCTGTGCAAGTGCATCAGTCCAGAGCAAGAGAGAGGGGGAGGAGGTCCTGCTCGACTGCTTTACTCAGGATTCTTGCTGGTGTAGTTCTCTCTGTCCATACTCCCAGCTATAGTACCTAGGTATAGAGATCGTCATTACGTTTCCATGGTCAAGGACATCTAGACTCGGAGAATTAGACCAGGACCCCACTGTTTTCATCTTTGGGTTCCTCCAGCCCCAAGCATGTGGGAGGTGCTCAGTACACGTTTTTTGAGTGAATGACTGGATGAGGGGTTATAGTAAAAACCTCTTTAGAAATCAGTTGTTCTTAAATTGAAGAATGAAAAAAAGGACCTTATTAAATGCAGATTTGGGGGCGCTCTCCCGAGTGTCTGCCTCTTGAGGTCTGGGGGTGGCCCTGGAATCTGCAATTAACACCCCCCTTTCCGCCCGCAGGATATTATGAAGCATATTATTCCTGGCACCCTCACCACCTGAGATTATCTTGGTGACTGACAAGTGTAAGCTCGCAGAGAGCCGGGCTGCGCCTGATGGATCTCGGGAACCTGGGCCAGTGCCCGGTAGGGATCCCCGGTAGGGATCAGATGGTCCCTAAATATTCGTGAGATGAATCTTTAAGGTCACTTCTCGCGGGAGCGTGGGCGAGTCTGTGTGGCGCGCTCGCGGAACGGGGAGTCCGCGGGTTGATGCGCGGCGGCGCGGGTGCGGACGGCGGGCGGGGAGGAGGCGGCGGCGGGGGTCGCGCCCCTCGCCGGGTGGTGAACGGTGGGCGGGCGGTCGGTGCGGCACAGGTCCGGCCGGGAGGCCCCGCGACGTCACGTCTGCGAGGGGCCCCCG
>LNAC01000097.1:2800561-2833628 GCA_002007465.1 Ailurus styani | reverse complement strand
CCGCGGGGGGGCCGGAACACCACCGGGCGGGGTGGGGGTCCGGGAGGGGGGTGGTCGCCGGCGTTTGGGGAAACCAAGGCCGGAGCCCTTCCGAGGTGGGCCCGGCTGTCCACGGCGGGGCTGGAGCGTGTCTCCCGGGGATGGAGCCTGTTAGGCCGGAGCTGCCAGGAGGACAGGCCCAGGGCCGCCACCCCTCCCTGCATCCCCTCCCGTTACCCAGCTGGCTGTGTGACCTTGGACAGTCACTCACCCTCTCTGTTCCCGGGCCCGGTTCAGCCTTTGATGAGTGCAAAGTCTTGGTGATCGGTTGGGAAGGAGGTTAAAACAGGCGTCAGGGCGTCTCTCATTTTCTGCGTGGGCACTGGGTGGGGGATGGGACCAGCCATGCTCAGAGTGCATGCCCGGTGTTCCCCTGTTTCAGGGCGGGCCCTGTCTGGCAGGAGTGGTCAGACAGGACCCAGGGCACTGGTATTTCCCATCACTAACTGACCTCATATCCATGGTAATCGTGTAAGGTAGAGATGGTCATCTTCACTTTACAGTCTAGGCAGTGAGGCTCAGAGAGGGGCACTGGCTTGCCCAAGGTCACACAGCTGATAGCTGACTGAGCAGGGATTTAAAGCCAGGCTGGTCTAAAGCCCAGGACTTGACCTACGAGATCATCATGTGGCGTCTCTTCCGAGGTTTGCAGGGAAAAGAGGCCGCTTCCCTGTTCTTGGAACACACCTGAGGGTTTCCCTTGTTGCCGCTGTGATGGAGAAGGAGGGAGACGCTTGAATCCAGCCTGGGCAGTGTGTCCGGAGCTGGTCTAGAAGGTGGCCAGCCTGGAGGTCATGTTGGTCCAGCGGCGGTGCAGCTTGCTGGAAGAGCTGATTACCAGGCTCTCATAGCTGTTGCAGGGTCCCAGACTCCTGAGGCGTAGGCCCGATCCTCCGAGGAGGTTGAGGACGGGGCCTCAGTGGCAGGTGGGGAATCGTGTTGGTTGGGGGAGCTCGAAGAAGTGTGAAGGTGCCACCAGGCTGTCCTTGGGAAGGGAGAAAGGGAGGAGATGCACACAGGATGCTCGCTGTGGCCAGGGGCTTTCCTTCTGCTGCAGCCCCACAGCCCCGTGGGTGTGGGGGACTCAGCATTTTTCGGACTTCAGAGCCGTAGATCTCATCCAGCTGAAAGACACCCCCCTGCCCCCCAGCTGGGCGTGGGACTGTACTTTGGACCCCCACGTTAAAAGTGAGAGCAATAAAGACTAAAGATCATCTCATGTTAGTTTAGGACAGGGTTTGCCTCCAAATGAATTGTGAAAAACTTGGTTTGGGGAGAGCTTTAGGATTTTTGAATTGCAGATGAGGGGTTGTGGTTTGTGTACCTTCCTCCATTTCATGAAGTTAAGAAGCTGGTGGGTGAGGAGGCACAGGCCAGAAGGCTCACTTGGAAAGCTGTGTACTTGGGGCTCATGGGGATGGTTTAGAGGGACCTTGCATTGGGGGCCCAGGTGGGGTTCTATAGGCACCTTTCTGGGTACCTTGATGAGGAATGAGGTGTTAATTTAAGGAAGTTTTCTAGATGACCCAAACTCAAATCTTGTTTGTACCTTGCATCTTTCAAAGACAGACGAAAACACACTACACTTTTTATTAAGAAGAATAAACAGGGGTATTTCCCTTGGTGACAGAAGACCCAGTAGTGGCCTTGAGACCCTTGTGCCTTGCGTGAGATCCCTACACACAGAACCCTAGAGAGCCACCTCTTTAAAACCTAAAAAAAAAAATTTCCAGCAGCCCTTATGGCCTTTCCAGCCTCTTACCAGTGCCTCTGAAGGCTTGTGTTCTCCCCCACGCCGCTGTTCGTGAAGTTTGTTACATGAAATAATCAAGGGGGTGGAGCACTGGTCTCCAGAGTCTGCCATAAAGATTTTTCTCTCAACCAGAGAAAAGGGCCCTGGAAGTCATTGCCAGTGGCCTCTGGCAGCAGGAAGAGCTGGTTCCAGCAAGCTGATGTCCCCGGGAAAGGCTGAGCTTTGGTTTCTTCTGCCATGAAATTGGCCGCTTAAATTGCGCAGTCGCTGAGGTGGCCCTAGCCCTTGGGTCTTAGGGGCCGTTTTCTTGACCACAGGCCGATTGCGGCTGGGGATGGACCCAGTCTGCTTTAGGAATGGGTGAGCAGTGGAATCCCATAGGCCAAGTACTCTGCCCCCCTTTGGAGCTGTGGTTTCCGTGGGGGCAGGGGGAGACCGCCTTACCACCTTGCTGGGCCGCGGTGAGGAAGCGCGGTGTGATGCAGGAGCACCCCTTGCCCATGCCAGATGTGCGGTGAGCGTGGGAAGGGGCCCTGTTGTTCACACTGGCCTTCCCTCCGTGCTGCACCCAGACGCTTTTCCACGTGCTGGGGCTGGAGAGGGAAGACCCACCCGCTGCCTGCCCTCAGTGAGCTCACCGTCTGCTGGGGGCTTGGTGCCAGGATCGGGACAAGTAGCCAGGACTAGCAGAGGCCTCAGAGGGAAACCACAGAGCCCCTCGGGTTTCCGGTGCCCAAGTCTGGGAGATCGGAGTGACCCTCCAAGTGGTCAGAGCTGGAAGGGCTTATAGAGCCCCATGTCCATCTGCCCCCCACCAGCTGATGGGGAGCAGGGGTTCACGGGCCCGGGGCCTCTCTGGTGGTCATTAGATCCTGTTTTTTCCTCAACACGCCACTACACTCTAGAAGCATTTTCTTTGTTTCTGACGTTTCAGCTCAGGTGACAGTCAGGATTGCACTGCCCACTCCAGTAGCCTCTGGCCACATGTGGCTTTTTAAATTCAGTGAGTCGAGCTGAAATGCAAGTCGAAATTCAGCTCCTCAGTAGCACTCGCCGCGTCTCGGGTGCTCAAGAGCCACATGCGGCCCGTGGCTGTCATGCTGGACTACACGGATGTTGGGGACTTCCGTCGTGGCCGGAAGTTCTCTGGGATGGCACCCGTTCAGATTGTGATGTAGATGCTGGGAGCCCGCTGTGCCTTCTGGGGACGACTGCTCTCTTTATCTCCATCCTGGTTTATCATCATTCGTTCTTATGGCGTCTTTGATCCCAAGGTCGTAGTGTTAAATCAGCTCGTCCGTGGGAACGTCTCGCGACTGGCTGGCTGGGTGATGGGGAGCACCGCTGTTGGTTTTGCCGGCAGGTTCCTGGTCCCCAGAGTCATGGAGCATCCGCTCGGGATACGCTCCCTGGCTGGGCCAGAGCGCCCGCCTCCTGATGTTTTCCTTTTGGTTCCAGCCCGCCCTGGAGGGCATCCGCGTCCTCCCGTCACTGATTGGGAGGGAAGGAGTGAAGCACTGCTGAGGGATGAGAGCCCCTGGATCCTGGTCCTGGCCCTGTTCCCGGGTGACCTCGGTTTGCCCATGAAAAACGAGGGCATTGGACCTGGGGGATTCACTTGAGTCTTAGATGTTAAGACAGCCTGGGGTGGGGCGGCTGGGGGGAGACCCGCAGGCCCCAGGCAAGGTGGATGACTTCCTTTTCTTTGTTCGTGCACGTCACCGTGCCTAGGAGAGGTCGGCGGGAGAGTGTTGCGAATGTGGTGACACTCTCCTCGAGGAGCTGGCGGTGACGTTAGGAAGCCAGACTCCTGATGCCGAAAGCTAACTGACAGGATCAGATCAGGGACCCAGGAAGGGGGATCACTGGAGGGCCGCGTGGAGGAGGTGGCCTGGGACCTTGATGGGAGGCAGGGTGGGGTTACTGATTTCAGCTCCAGTCCCAGGGTCGGACCCTCTTGAGCCTCAGAACAGCCCTGTGTTCTTGTGATTGATTTCTTTTTGTGGTTTTTTGTAGATCGATACGCGCACCGTGAGGGGAGGGGGAGGGGGAGCCAGCCTCTGAGCCTGCGGTTTTCACTTGCGGATGGTGGTGATGAGCAAGCCCCAGAAGAGTGGGAGGAGCGATGGGGGGTGGGCCCCGGCATTCGCTCAGCACCTGTTCCGGGCCAGGTGTGTCCCAGGTGTTCTCGCGCGGCATCTCATTTCGTTTTCCCCCTGCCCGAGGAGGAGGCTGTTGACGGCCTCGGTGCGTGGCCCGGGAAGCGGGCTAGGAGATGTTGAGGGGCCTGCCCCCGACCGAGAGCTCACCTTTGTCCTGAGGTCAGCGTGGGCGCCCCTGCCTCTCAGCTGCTCCGCACAGGGGGGACTTGAGCTCTTGCGCACAGCGACGGGCGGCCCGCATCCCAGAAGACAGGGCCGAGGTCGGGAGCGTGTGACGGGAGGTCTCCTTCGGGAGTAGCTGCCGTTCCTCTTTCCTCCTCGACAGGGCCGACGTCCCGAGCCTCTCCCCTGCACACGCGCCGTGGTCGCATCCACGTACCTGTCCCCTCCCTGCCCGCGCCGATGGGGAACCAGGGCTCGCAGGCCGGGGGATGTCTGGTGGTAAAAGCAGTAATTTGATCCCGTTTTTCCCTCCAACACCGCCCTGCTAAGAGTATTTTCGTGTTTCTGACATTTCAGCTCAGGTGACAGGTTAGGACTGTGCCGCCCACTCCAGGGGCCTCTGGCCCCGTGTGGCTTTTTAAATTCAGTGAGTCGAGATGAAATACAAGTCGAAATTCAGTTCCTCAGTAGCACTCGCCGCGTCTCGGGTGCTCAAGAGCCACACGTGGCCCCCGTGGCTGTGATACCGACCGGGCTGCACCTGGTAAGCTCTCGGCTGCTGGCCCTCCCCACCCCTGCTCCAGTCGGAGGCTTCCGGAACGTTGCGTGGCCTCCCCCCTTAGTTTACCTATTCCTCTGCAGCTGAAGTGACCTCTTCGAAGCAGATCTGACCTTGGTCGCTCCCTCGTTAGACCTCTTTACTGACTCTTCTTTGCCTCCAGGCAACTTGAGACTGTAGCCCGTCCTTCTGGGACCTGGGACCTGGGACCTCACCTGTGCTCCCTCCTTACTTGCCGGCCCCACGGAACCGGCAGAACACGCCCGGTTCCTCCTGTCTTGCCTTCGCTCCTGGTGTACTCTTCCCATGCCCTTCTTTCTCCTCCTTCCCCTCCCCTCGGATTCCCTGACGAGGACTCCTCATCTTCAAGACACTACTCATCCGTGATGCGTGGGACCAACCGTCCATGCTCCCTGGGTCCCTGTCCTGGTATCATGCAGCCGTGGCACCCCGTCGTCTTCGGGCTCACATAAGTTTCTGTTGAAAAGTTGGCTGTAATTCTTTGTTCCTTTGTGGAGTGGGTCTTTTTTCATCGGACCGCCTTCAGGGTTTCTCTTTGTCTTTGATTTCAGCCCATCCAATAGGATGTGTCCACGTATTTCTTTTTTTTTTTTTGGTTATCCTGCTTAGAGTTCTCTGAGCCTCTTGGATCTGTGGTTTGTTACCTTTCATTATTTTTTTTTTAACTTTTTAAAAATTTAAATCCAATTAATTAACAGATAATGCATTACTTTTTTCAGAGGTACAGATCTGTGATTTATGAGTCTTATGTAACACCCAGCGCTCATCACATCACACGCTGTCCTTAATGCCCATCGCCCAGCCACCCCCGTTGCCTCCAGCAACCCTGTTTGTTTCCTCTGATGAAGAGTCTGTAAGGGTTTGTCTCCCTCTCTGGTTTCGTCTTGTTTTATTTTTTTCTCTCCTCCCCTAGGATCCTCTGTTTTGTTTCTTAAATTCCACCTATCAGTGGGATCATATGATAATTGCCTTTCATTATTTTGGAAAAAGTCTCCTTTAGCTCCTCAAATATCTCTTCTGTCCTGTTCTGTCTCTCTCCTTCTGAGATTCTGGTTATATATGTGTGAGATCAGTATTGTCCCACAGCTCTTGGATGTTCTGTTTTTTTTCACTTTTCCTCCCCGTGTTGCAGCTTGGGAAATTTCTGTTGACCGTTCTTCAGGTTAACTGATTTTTTCCTCCATTGTATCAGATCTACAACGTCAGGTCTGTGAGACATTCAGGAGCATTCTACATTCCTGTTTCTGTGTTTTCATTTTTCCTCTTGCATTTCCACTTCCAGTTTCCATCTCGCTGCCAGAATTTCCTGTCTGTTCAAGCACGATGTCCACCTTTTCCGTAAAGTCCTTTAATATAGTAAACAGGCTTATTTTAAATTCTCTTGAGTCTGATTCTCTTGATTGACTTGTCTCTTGACCTGTGACAATTTTTCTGGCCTTTTTTTAATGAGTAGTCCTTTTCGATCAAATCCTAGACATACTGTACTGATTTTGGAGTTAAAAGTCAGTTGTATTTATGCTTGGAAATGGGCCTGCCTTTTTTGCCAAGCCATTAGCTTGGGCGGGGGGGGGGGTCTGGTATGAGTTGGGCCGTATCTGGGTTCTGTGGTTGCTCCGGTCACTTGAATGACCTCTCGTTCTAATTCCTATAGCACCACCTTGTGCTTAGCATAGGGGTTGAGTTTCCAGAGGGTCTTTCCTCATTGTTCCACACCCTTGTCCCTCCCCCAGGGGTGGACTGTTGTTACTCGTGGCTCTGATTTGCTGGTTTACAGAGTAAGGGTTTCAAGGGGGAGAGGTGCTCTGTTGTCTGATCCAGCTGCAGCCTTAGAGCTTTAGGCTTAGGCGGGTTCTGAACTCCTGGGTTTTGGTGGGGCTCTGCCTGTGGTCCTGCCCCCGCCCAGGCACCCCCCTGGTGGCCAGCTCTGCCTCGATGGTGGTTCTGGCACAGGAAAGTTTGACATCTTTTCCAGCATTTCGGGGTCTCTGATGGATGGAACCCAGGGATGGTTTCTGCTCCCCGCCGAGGGCAGAGTCTTTTGCTTTCACCCATTCTAAAGCCATATTGGTTTTTCACCTGGACTCTTGGGGCAACAGGGTTTGCTATTCCTCTTCTAGCGTCGTAAAGCACTTTTCCCGTAGAGGGAGGAGGACCCTGGCAGGGTCTTCCCTTCTCCTGCAGCCAGAGCATGCAAGAACTCTCTGCAGCCTGCCGCCCCAGGTCTTTCTTGTGAGCCCCTGTGTAGGTCTGCAGACGTGAGTCTGTTCCATGTCAGCCCTCTCCTTGTGAGTGTGCAAGGCCAGTTAGTCTTGGCACTGTGTAAATGTTTGCCCTGAACTTTTCTTTCCTGACCGCACGGTGCCTTGCTTCTCTCCCTGGCTGTCTGGAGGGCCCGTCTCCCAGGGATCCCTGCCTTTTGGCTGCCCTGCACCTTCGGCTCTCTGCTGGGCTAGGAGTCAGGTGAGCATCTTGTTGATCCAGCCTTTCCTCGTTCACATAGGAGCTTCGCTCCGTCCAGCTCCCTGCATCCCGGGGAAGCGGCACAGCTCCCCCGTCTCTGGACGGTCAGATGAGGCAGTGGGCATGCCTGCAGTTTCTGGAATGTCAGACAGTGAGCCCCATGACGTGATGCTCCGTCGTTGGTAGGGAGCGAGGACCCAGCACAGGGCTTCGGGGTGCATTAAGGCAAAGCAGAGGGGCGGTTGGGACGTGGAAACCTCCCCCAGGTACGCTGTGCTTGTGTCTTGGAGAGCCTGAAGCAAGGGTCAGAGTGGGGAAGTGAGGTGGTGGGGGGTCTTAGGAGCGAGGGGAGGAGGTGGTCTCAGGAGTGGTGCCCTTGTGGGTCCGGGGGCTCTCTGCCTGCTGGGGCCTCCAGAGATGGTGGGAAAATCGCCCCGGGGGCTCCCTCGGGGGGCAGGAGGCCAGTGCTCAGTGGCCAGCTCCTGTCCCTCAGAGGGTGAGGGTGTTGAGTGCATTGGCTCCTGGCACTTCGCGGCCTGCTCCCCCGGGAGCGGAGTGGGAGGCGGGCCCTGCACTCGCAGGGGGAGGCTTCTCACGTGGGATTGTTCCCCCCCCCCCGGCCCCCGAGCTGCAGGTGGCGTCCAGGGTGGCTGAGGTGGACGGCTGGGCACTGAGTCTGCTGGAGGAGGGGCGGGTTCGGACACCCGGCCCGAGTCTCAGTTTAGGGCATGGCCCTCCCCCTTTCTGCGTCCTGCTCTTCGGAGTGGCGGTGATGGGCTCCGGGCTCCGTCTCGCCGGGTGGTTGGGAGGGTTGCTCGTGGCGTTGTGCCTCTAGCGCCCGCGGGGCCTCGTGCTTGGTTCGCCCTTGTCTCCCTCGTGCCCTCTTTCACGTCCGCTCCACTGGAACATTCTGTGCCTGTTGCCGTGTAAGAGGCCGCCTGGACTCGATGCCTTAAAACCAGACTGGTACTGTAGCCTAGTGTCTGCTGCCCCTGATCTTGGCCAGCCGCCCCGCCCCCCGTGTCTGTGGGTCAAGGGGAGGCTTGGGGCTGGGTGGGGCCGGGCAGCCCTGCGGCAGGTGACGCTTCTGCTCGCGCCTGGACCTGCGGGCCAGCCGGGGAACGTCCCTCTCCCGGTGCCGGCGGAGGGGCTTTGCCTCCTGCGTTGACCCCGGTGAGTGGCCTGGTTGTGCCCAGCGTCACAGAACGAGGGGCAGCCTGCTGACGGGGCAGAGCGTGGACGGGGCACCGTGGAGGCTGGGGGCCCCCGCTGCTGTGCCCAGACGCTTTGCTAGCTCAAAGCCCAGGAGAGTTTCATACTCGGAACCTGAGGGCCAGAGGTGTGCCAGCCGCGTCCGATCCCCCAGACTTGCGGGAACAGCGAGACTGGGCGTCCGGGCCGCACGTTCGAGGGGCCTTCTCCGGCCGGGACTGGGGCCAGCCAGGGCTGTCTGAGGGTGCGGCCCGCGTGCCACTTGACGTTACCTCCGCGGGAAGGGGGCTTGCTGCTCAGCCGCCAAGCCTGTCTCCCTCGGTGACCAGCGGGGGCCCATATGCTGGCGTGGGGGCTCTTTGGGCCTAGAGGCCAAGTTCCCACAGTGGTGGGGGGCAGTCCCAGGCTCTTCCTCCCTCCGCCTCACCCTTGTTCCATCCCCAGCTGCGGGGGGTCGGGGTCAGAGCTGACGCCTGCAAGTTAGAACACGTGCCTCGAGGCCTCGGTTTTGCTGCCCACTTGCTTTGTAAGCTTTGGGGTCTGTGTGGTGTACGTGCGTGTGTGTGATGTGTGTATGTGTGATGCATATGTGTGTGAGGTCTGTATGTATGTGTGGTATGTGAATGTGTGGGGTGTGTTGTTTGTGTGCGTGCATGTGGTAATGTGTGTCTTGTATGAATGTGGTGTGTTATATGTAAATGTGTGATATGTGAATGCGTGTGTGTCATTTGTGTATGTGTGTGTGGTGTGCATGAATTTGGTGTGTGTGTGTTGTGTGTAAATGTGATGTATATGAGTGTGTGTGTGTTGGGTATATGTGTATGGTACGTATAAATGTGTGTGTGTATCATTTATGTATGTGCATGTGTGTGTGATCTGTGGGGTGTGTGTCGGGCAAGTGTGTGTAGTGTGTATAAATGTGTGGGGTGTGTATCGTGTGTACGTATGAATGTGTATGGTGTGTGTGTTATTTGTGTATATGTGGTGTGTATGAGTATATATGGTTTGTGGTGTGTGTGTCGTGTGGGGTGTGTATGCCTGTATGTATTGTGTGCTGTGTATGTGTGTGTATGAATTTGTCATGTGTATGAGTGTGGGGTGTGTGTGTCATGCATATGGGGTGTGTGTGAATGTGTGGTGTGTGTCATGTATGCACGTGGTGTGTATGTGTGTAAGAATGTGGTATATTGTATGAATGTGTGTGGTATATGTATGAATGTGTGTGTCATGCGTGTGTGCATGTGTGTGGATGCATGTGTGTTGATGCATGTGTGCGTGCGTGTGCGTGCATGTGTGTAGATGCAGGTGTGTGTGTGGATGCAGGTGTGTGCGTGCGTGTGCGTGCATATGTGTGGATGCACGTGTATGTGGCGCACGTGAAGAAGTGCTCGGATCTGGAGTCAGAGTTTAGGGTTCTGTGTTCTGAGTTCTGGGTTCATGGCCGCTGGCGTCTGTGGCCTGGGGCAGTTCCTCTCTGAGCTGGTTCTACATGTGTGAAGTCCAATGATGGTGGCCACCTAGGGGCTGGTGACAGTCGGACGAGGACACGGCTGAGTTGCGGTGACCGTGCCCGGGACACTGAGCACTGCCCCACTGTCATTGAGGTGACTGCCGGGTGCCTGTGTGAGCCGCGCCCGCCTGCAGCCGAGGGACTGAGCTGCACCTGTCCGGGGGTTCCCGGGAGAGCCGAGAGGACCCAGGTGGAGTCTCCCGGGATGGGGGACAGAGGGGCTTAGCTGGCGGTAGACGGGCCCCGCTCTCCGTCTTCCGAGGGGGAGTGTCCGGAGGCCGTCGGGCCTGTGCGGGGGGAGCAGCTCCCGTGCCCGGGGCGGGACCTGCGGGAGCGGGGGCCTGGATGGCCTGGGCCTGCTCTGCGGCCGCAGCTTCACACGCTTGGCTGTCGCTGTTTCTGGACGGGCCAGCTGTAACACGTTGCTGTCCAGTGACTCCAGAGTGCCCGTGGGGACATTTGATGAAAGGGCACGTGTCAAACACATGGGCTCATCTCTGCTTCCTCTTAAGACCTCACTGCGGGACAGTCAAGGAGCCGCAAGGTCTGCAGCCCTCAGAGGAGGAGGGGCAGTGACTTGGGATTCCGGACACGCGCGGATCCCACGGTCAGCTGGTGGCCGAGCATGATCTGGCCTCGCGGCCGAATGGCCACAGGCGCACCACCAGTCCCAGCCGCGGGGCTCCAGCCGTGGGGCCCGCCTGACACCTCCGAGGGCAGCAGCCGTGATCAGGCACAGACGACGGGAGGCCGTCGCGGACACGTTTCTTTGGGGAATTTGCTCCGGGGAGGTCGTGGACTCGGGGATGTTGAGCACAGCTCCCAGCTGGGATACGGTGCCAAGTCGGAAGTGGGGGCTGCCTGAAAGCCAGGTTCCCGGCCCCCTCCCCTGCGTGGCCCCGGGATGCAGGTGGACCCCCAGCGCAGGGAGCACGCCGGCCGGGGCGGCCGCGGACCCAGGAAGGCCCGCAGTCACCGACCTTGCCCCGCACAGATGGCTGCGTCCGTCGCTCTCACCTGCCGACGGACTCCGGATCCAGGTCACCCGAGCCTCGTCTCCAAAACGAGGGACAAAGACCCGCGGAAACAAAAGGCAGGAGAAGGAGCTTGGAGGAATCCAGGGCAACGTACGGAACAGGCGAAAACCTCAAACGGGGGACCCCACCCGCACTCCTGGCTCTCGAGAGCCGCCTCAGAGTGAGGACACCTGTGCCTCCCTGGAGGGACGACTGGCCAGCGAGGAGCAGGGACAGGTCGGGACAGAACTCAGGGTGAAGAGGACAGTCGTTGGAAAGTTTGAAAAATCAGTTGCGAGGTTTGGATGGTCAAGCGGAGGAAATATCTTGGGAAGTAGGAGAAAATTTTTCATGAAACGATGGCAGACAGGAGCCAAGAGATGAGAAAACGGGAGGGTCCCGGAGTTCCAGGAGGAGAACAGAGTACGGGGGAGAGAGTGACGGGAAGGGGGGTGTCGCGAACTCGAGGGTTCACACTGGAGACCCCCGAGTGTCCGGCACGATCCTGGGAGGCCAGTCGTGGAGAGCAGAGGGTGCAGGCGGAGGTCAGCGGAACCGAGAGCATCCCAGCGGGCTTGCCGCAGAGGCAGGGAGAGAATTGCTAACGACTACAAGGAAGATGAAGCAAGCAAGCAGAGGCAGTGATTTACTCTAGAGAAGCGACAGTCTTGTACAAGAAAGTAAGTGTAATCCCTACACGGAGTACTTGGAGCAAAACGCTCGCTTCAGCTCCCGAGTAAGCCCCAAACTCCTGCTGTGGTTACGCTGGGAGGGGGGAGCTTGTGTGAGCAAACTTGGCCGATCCTTGTCCGCCTCTGCTGAGAATCAGTAGGCTGTGGAAACTATAGACTGTGAAGGATCTAAGAGGGTAAGAGAAGACCAACGGAGAGTTGGCTCCGAGTGGGACTGTGGGTGACTCGTCCTCTCGTACTCCGTGAGTTTTTGAACAAGGCACGCACGTGGCTTTAGTAAATAAAAGGAAGCCACAGGGTTCCAGCCCCGGGATCCTGGTGGTTTGGGGCCCTCTGCCTATGGGTTCTGACCTGGGCGAGCTGGTTCCTTCCGTTCCCCAGGGTTCTGGTGGGAATTTTGAGGGGCTCCACCCCCTGTGTTGTGACAGGCGGGCCCTTGATTTCGGGGGAGTTCCGCCCAGAATGCCAGTGGCTTCCGAGGGGTCCGGACCCAGAGGCCGAGCGTCGGAAGGCACCGCCGCCGCCCGTGGGAGCGGAGATTCGGCTGGAGTCAGCAGAGGCTCCTCTGGAAAGCATCGCTCCGTTGACTTGAAGGTGGGGCTGTTGGAGAGCACATGGGTGGTGTTTCTGCCCGGAACGCAGCGCTGCCCCGCCAGCCCTCCCAGTCTCTGGCTGGACAGCCTGGCTCTCCTCCGCCTCACCTTGGGTTTGCTGGCGGGCCCGTGGGCTCCTGCTGCGGGCTTCCTCCCGCGCCCACCTCCCCCGCTGGCCTCAGACCGCAGTGGGGTGGTTGGGGTGCTGAGGCCCCTGCTCTGACGTCCTGGCCCGGCGGCCGCAGGAGTGGGGGGCTTCTGGCCTGGATGCAGCCCTGCAGCACCTCCCCACCTCCACTTCCCTGCAGGCTACACGGTGGGCTACGCACGGGGCTGGCTTCTCAGCCCTCATGTCTGCTGGGCGTGCTTGGAGGCCCCAGGGCTCCCCGAGGGGGACGCAGGTGGGGACTTGCAGGCTGCGGTCCCCACTCCAGAGGAGCACTCCCCCACCCAGCACGCTGACCTCAGGCTAGTAGCCCAAACTCGGAGACGCCGCGGCCTCATTGGAGTGGGCGGTGCTCCCAAGTCCTCCTCCTGACCTGTGCAGGATCTCCCCCTCCCCTGCCCCGTGTCACCTGTTGCCTGGGATATGGCTCTGACAGGAGGGGCCCGACGGCTTGTGTCCCTTGTTGGCATGAGGGTGGCCTGGATCGGCAGGAGGCTATGCTGTGTGGTCCTGGTACGTGGAGCCTGTCGTGGCGTTAGGAACTCGGAGCGATGCTCCTTTGGCTCGGAGCTGCTGCCTTCATGGCCCTGCCCCCAACAGCCCTGTGAAGAAGGGGGGGGCATTGCCCCATTTTCGGGGCGGGGGAGGACTCCCAGGGCTGGCTCTGGGTGCAGGCCGGTTGAATGAATAAAGGGGCTGGTGAAGGGATACCCCTTGGACGGCCGCTGCCAGATCCTAAGCGAGGACTCCGACCTGAGTCCCGTGTTGGAGACACACAGCCCCACTGAGGGCGGTGTCCGGGCAGGGCCGGGCTCCCACGGGACGGCCGCGGGGCACGAAGGGCTATGGATGGTGGGCGAGGACGAGCCCGCGCGAGGAGTCCCGTTTCCCAGGAGGGCGGGGGGCTCTCGGTCCGTTCAGTCGTCAGGCCCGCGTCCTTACTGAGCAGCTACTCTGCGTCTGGAGCCGTGGGGGGCCTGTGACCTGAGTGTGGTCAGTAGGGTAACGGCCCCGGGTTGTCCACATCCCAACACACGAGCCTGTGAGTGGTTCACCTCCTGGGAGGAGGACGGAGGCCGCCGGACCCCCGCCCCCGGGGAGGTTGTCCCGGACGCTGGCCAAGCGCGCCGGGTGCGCTCCCGGGGGCCCTGACGCAGGAGGAAGGAGGCAGGGGACGCGCTGGGGCGACGGCGGGAATCGGCAAGAGGCCCCCAGAGGGGAGCGGTCGTGGCCAGAGCGCAGCGTGGCCCGTGTCGGCCTCTGATGTCCCAAGCCGGGGGCAGGACCTGGGGTTTGAAGCCGTGGCAGCCCCAAGAACTCACGGGTCACTGAGACGTGTCTTCACAGGCCCCCGTCGGGCTGGTGCGCCCGGTGCTGTCAGGGTGCTGGGCGGCGGGCAGGGCTGCAGAGAGGACTCGGGCGGTCTGGGGAGGCTTCGGGGAGCGGCGGCTCGAAGACCACTTAGGTCGGGCAGGAGGCGGCCTGTTGGTGGCTTGGGCGCCCGGGGGTGCTGAGTTCCGGGGGAGGCGGAAGACTCCGCCGCAGCCCAGAGAGCTGGAGGGGTGGACAGAGGACAGGGGCCCGAGAGCCGTGGGGACTCGGCAGACGGGGGTCCCCGCAGCCATGGAGGGGCCGGCTGGACTCTTGCTGATATCCGGGACACCGCCAGGGCGGTGGCCGTGGACGTGGAGACAGAGGCTGGTGGGGAGAGGCTGGGGTGCGGCTGGCGCCTGGTATAGACCCTCCTGGATGGCGAGCCTATTTGGGCTCTGGTTATGGGGACCGGTCCGTGCTGTCGTCATCATCCTCTTGAGTCCCGTGTCTTGAGCTAGTTTTCTCCTGTGATCATTCTGCCCTGTCTTGCCAGCTGCAGAGGCCGGGTGCTGCTCGCGGTACTTGTCCCGTGTGTCCCGCTGGCCGCGCCAGTGCCGCGGGCCACACCGCGGACCCTCCTGTAGCTTGTGCTGAAGGCCAGGCTGAGTTGCTTGAGCAGGAAGAGGACGTGGAGGGGCTGGTGGAGGGGACCACTGGGGACAGGCCAGTGGGGAGGCAGGTGGAGAGCTTCCTGGGGCTCTAAGGAGGCTGATCTTCCGGCGTAGCTACTTAATGGAGGCGAGGATGGGGCTCGTGGAAGTGACAGGTCACTGTTGATGTCGGATGGTGTTAATGCACAGAGCATCTGTCTGGGTCGTTGCCTGCGGCGGCTGCACAGGTGGGGCAGGGAGCACTAAACATGGGTCCTGAAGATGTCACTGAGAGAAGCCTGTTTTAGGTACTCTGCCCACAGTCTGATTTCGGAGGGCATGGGACTCCCCAGGGCAGGTTCCCTGGGCCGTTGGGTGAAGAGACCTCACCAAAAGGAGTAGAATGGAAGCCATGTGCACCGGGGCACAGTTTGGCCTCAGGCTTCTCATCTGTAAATGGGGGCGATGGTCCCCACCTTTCAGGAGGGTGGGAGGATCCTGTGGCTAATAGATGAAGTTATTTCTGTTTGAATTAAAGAGTCCACCACACTGTTTTCTTCAGTGCCTTTGCTCCAGAACTGCCTCCTCCAGGAAGTCTTCCTGAATCAAGTTATCGTCTTCTGATTACTCAGCACCCAAGGTTTGCTTGTGCATTCAGTAAGTAGGAATTGAGCACAGCCATGTGCTGGCTCTCCCAGTAAAACAGAGAACCAGGCCCATGTCTTTACAGCAGGACGGTGGCAGGCGGTTCCTGGCCCTTCGGTGTGGTGTGGGGCCGCAGGGAGTGTGCGCGCGTTAGATGTGGCCGCCAGGGAGTCCTCACACCCGAAGGGCCTGCCGGAGGGAGGAAGGGCCTAGGCAGGCGCCGGCAGATGCAGACGGGGTGAGCCGGGCACGCTCCGAGCTGCAGGGAGGCCCGCAGGAGCTCAGTGGATGGAGAGAGGGGCAGTCAGAGGTGCCGGGTGGAGGCACAGAGGGCCACGGACAGGCCTGCAGGCCGAGGGGAAGGCCTTACTCTGAGGAGATGAGAGGCCCCTGCAGGGTCTTCGTGGACAAGGGATGCCGTCTAACATCCGTGTGGGAATGGCTGGTGTAAACCAGACTCTCATGGCGCCGCCTGGGATGGAAAGGGCAGCTCTTTGCTCCCCTGGAGGGCAGATCCGGGGGCTGCCGAATGTGGGCCTGAGCAGGGGGCAGGCCCGGTCCCCGTGAGGCATGGGCAGTGTGCGTTCCGGGGGTACAGACAGGAGGGGGAGTATGGGGCTGGCTTGGGTCGGGGGCGGGGGGGGCGGCGTGAGGCCCGCAGGGAGTGCGAGCAGCCAGGAGAGCAGGGATCACGGTGGTGTCAGGGGGAGTCAGCGTTTGCAGGGTGGGGAGCTGAGAACGAGCGACAGACCCGTCCCCCCCGGAGTAAAAGGACCGAAGTCTCGAGGAAGAGGCCGCGGCCTGCGGGGTCTGTTCCTTCCGAGACGCCCGGCGGGACGGTGCTGGGACAGCCCTGGGCTCGCTGCCGGTGCCGTGGAGCCGAGAGCCCGAGCGGAGCGGGGTCCACCCACGGGGGCCGGGAGAGGCTCCAGGGTTCCACTGCCGGGTGTCCTGCCCGTCCCCGGGGTGGCCCGCTCTCCGTGGCTCTGCGCTTGGCGGCTGGCCGGGCACAGATGGGCTGTGGGTGCTCAGGCCCGAGGCCGGGGCAGCAGGCGCTGCCTGGAGAGTGGCGCTGGCCCGCGGGCGTCCTCTGAACCCTGCCGCCCGGGACTTGTCTCCCTCCAGGCACGAGCCTGCTGCAGGAGGTGGTCTACCTGGTGAGCCAGGGGGCCGACCCCGACGAGATCGGCCTGATGAACATCGACGAGCAGCTCCCGGTCTTGGAGTACCCGCAGCCGGGCCTGGACATCATCAAGGTACTTCCCTGCGCCAGTGGCACCCAGCCCCTAGGATTCCCTGGGGACGCGGAGTGACCATTGCTCCTGGGGTTCAGGGGGCCCAGGGGTGGAAGGAGAGCAGAGAGCTCCTGGTCCCCCTACACAGCCAGGTGAGAGGCTGATCGGCCTGGGCCCATGCCAGTGACCCTGAGATTAGAACGGTGGGTGACGTGGGCGACCTTGCAGTAGAAAGGGGGTTCCCTGCTGTGGCTCACGCCCCGGTCATGGGCGCTGAGGACGGTGCATTTGCTACACTAATTGGTATCAGGAAGGACACAGACATCATCCCAGAGCACCGTCCCTCCTCGCGCTTGGGTGCAGCTGAGGTTCTTTCTCCCTGCCGCTCCCTGTCCCCTCTGAGCTCAGGCCTCCATTCCTGCACAGACCGCCTGTCCATCTCCCACGAGACAAGCATTCTGAGGTGGAGTCCGAGAGCACCCCGCCCCCTGTTTCACCGCTCTCAAAATAAAGTCCAGGGGCCTGTGTACCCCACACCCTGCCTTCACCCGGCCTCCGGGGTTCGCTGAGCCGCGCCTGGGTGTTTGCACCCTGGTGTGGAGCCACGTGGGTCCAACCCATGCCCACTCACCCGTGGAGCCCCTTGGTAGAGCTGTGCTGGGCGCCCACCAGGGGGCACTGCTCTTGGCCCTGGGGTGCCGCGGAGGACAAAGCCAACCACGCTGTGTCCTGACCTCACAGAATTTGCGTTCGAGGGAGGGAGACTGGCAGAGGAGGAGGAGCAAGGAGCCCTGGTTGAATGGTGGTCAGCACCGTGTGGGAACAGGACACAGGGCGACAGGCCTCTCTGGGGACCAGCTGAGTAAGGTCGTGAAACAGGAGCCACATGGGCGAGCTGGGTCTGGGGCAGCGAGTGTGAACCTGGCACATTCCAGGAGCAGGAGGAAGCCCAGAGGCTGATGGGACTGAGTCAGCAGGTGCCCCGTGCGCCTCGGCCTCCTGTCTCCTCGGCTGCCCCTCACGGCTGGGCAGGCCCTCAGAGCAGACCCTCTGAGCACACCCCTGGGACCATGATCGGTTGGCTCACGCTGTGGGTGCCCAAGGACAGGGACCTCATCTTGTCCAGTCTGGAGCGTGACCAGATCGTGGGTGAGAAATTTCTCAGTCGCGTGCAGATCCTGACCGTTAGAAAGGTTGGCAGATGAGCAGCTGAGTGTCCTCTGAATGCCTCTCCCTCTGACTGTCCGCAGGAGCTGACGTCTCCCCGCCTCATCAAAAGCCACCTCCCGTACCGCTTCCTGCCGTCCGATCTGCACAATGGCGATTCTAAGGTAACCCCGCCCCGCCCCCCACCGCCCCGGGCAGAGCTCCCAGCAGGCTCTCAGGGACACTGTCTGGGGTTCCTGGAGGCCCGGCTGTGCGGGGCCCCGTAGAGGCCACCTTTGAGCTTGTGTCCCTGGCCTTTTGTCCATGGTTCTAATTTGGGTTTTTCCTTACAGTTGAACTTGGGCTTGACCAGCCCGGGTCCGGCCTCTGCTCCTGCACCAGGCCGAGGACCCACTGCCGCTCTCACAGCCTCTGATCTTTCTCGTTTCCTCAGAGTGTTCAGTTGCTGAGGCCTCGATTCTCATCACCAGGGTCAGGCCCGTCGTGTTGCAGGGACGGAAGTATAATCAGACGCTCAGGCGTTGTCCCACCAGATGCTGTTACCCGGAGAGCACACCTCTGGCGCGGAGGCCGTGCACATCTGGGGCTGACCTTGGGGCTGACCTTGGGGCTGGACATGGGGTGTCCATTTACACGGGGTCAGAGGAGCCGCGACTGAGCCGCCCATCCCTCTCACCGCAGGTCATATACATGGCGCGGAACCCCAAGGACTTGGTGGTGTCCTACTACCAGTTCCACCGCTCCCTGCGGACCATGAGCTACCGAGGCACTTTCCAAGAGTTCTGCCGGAGGTTCATGAACGACAAGCGTAAGTGTCTCAGCCTGCGCGGGTGTCGGGACGGGGCCGGCTCATTGAATGAATCCCCACTTGCGCTTCACCCACGTTGCCCCCAGTTCCTCCGACGAGCATGTGGCTGGGGCCTGCTGTCCCGATGACAGTCGGAGAAGCGGGGATCGGGCGCCTGGAAGCTCAGTAGGGGTCATAGCGGGGGGCGGGGGACGCAGAGCCGGCGTCCAACTCAGAAGCCCTTCGCCCTCACCCGCGCTGCTTGGGTTCTGAGAAGGTCCTCACCTGAAAGCGTTCCTCTTCCTGCCTGGATTCTGAACAGTGAAAAGGGAGGCCAGGAGAGCTCTGCTGTTGGTGACAGGGGCCCCCGTGGGGGCTGTGGCCTCGTGGGAGGGTCCCGGGGGCCGGACACTTGGCCCCCAGCCCCGGGCTGTGTGATGGGCGGCGGGTGCTCTGCTGGAGCTCGTTCCCAGGGGAGAAGGCGAGGGGGGACCTGGCTTGCTGGGGGCCCTCCCTGATCTCCCCTCCCCGGGGCAGGGGCAGACCGGATCTACCCCCACACCTACCCCCCACACACACACAGGGACCTGCCAAGGTGGCTCCCCTGTTGCCGTCCTTGCCTTCTCCAGCACCTTCCGGCACCCCCGGCGGCAGTTTGGTGGGGGAATTTCCTGCAGGGCTTGAGAAGGACCGCATCAGCACGGGGATTAAATCCCGGCCCAGACGGTTTATGTCCCAGCTCAAGGCTTAGCGTTCAGCCCCGCCGTACACTTGTGTGACCCAGTCCGAGACCGTGCAGTGAGCTTGTGCGGCAGGAGCAGGGTGAGGTGCGCAGGGGAGAGCCGGGGTCGCGGTGCCCCAGACGAACGCCGGGCAGCCGGACCGGGGCTGCCTCCCACGCCTCACCCAAGGCTGGACCCTCACAGGTGCGCGCTCCCGGGGCCCTCCGTGCGCGAGCCCCTTGGAATCTGCTTCAGCGGCGCCGGGGGCAGGGTCCGGGGGAGGAGGCCGCAGCACCTGCCCCGGAGCCCTGGAGCCTGCGGAAGAGCCTCTGCCCAGCCTCCCTATCCCCCAGCCTCCCTCCCTCCCGGCTCAGGCCCCTCTGGTCTGCTGGGCATTCGGAGTCAGCCATTGATGCGGTTTTCAAAACTGCGTTGCTATGTCCTGACGTGTTCTGTCTCCAGAGAAGAGCTACCGGCATGGCGTGGGCGCCCGGCAAGGAGCCAGCATCTTGGTGGTCTTAAATCAGCCTCTTGCTCAGGCCGGGGGAATCCAAAGTTACCCTAATACAGGTCCCTCTGTGTTTTAAAGGTCACAGTCCAACCCTTGAAGTTCAGGGCCACACTCACTTGCTGCGATCCTAGCCAGGCCTGTAGACACGTGTACCTAGCCGCCCCGCCCCACGTTCTCTCTCTTCTCTCAGCGTTAACAGCCAGTGTACCATAGCTCGGGCCCTCGGAGGCTCGCCATCTCTCCTCCGTCTGAGCGTAGAAGGGGCAGTGGCCAGCAGCGTTCACTGCTAGGGTGAGCTTGGAGGACCCACTGATGCAAGCCTGCACTTGGGTGTTGTGACCTTGCACTTGGGCGGGCGTGCCTGGGACTGCACATCCAGGTGACAGGAGTGTGGAAGACTCGCCCTGTAGACAGGGTCGCTCCCAGAGAGGGGGCCGAGTGAGCTGCTCTTGTCCCAGATAATCTGCTTGGATAAGCACGCTGACCTCCAGGAGCAGAGGGACCCAGGTGGGCGGAGGCTGGGAGTGCCCTGGTGCCACTTCATTCCCAGGGTAACGCATCCTGAGTGGGAAGAGCAGTGTCTCCACCAGCAAGGTCTGTGGCCCTCCCTGCACTGGCTGACCAGGGCTCGGACACAGTCATGTGCTGTCCTTGTGATCACTGACCCTGTGTGAATGGCCACTGTCCCCATACCTCCCTGTCCCCACCACCTGTGTTCTCGTGTGTAGCGACCACGCTCCTCAGCCCTCACTGTCTGCACGTCACCCCTCCTGCTCAGCCCCCAAGTCCTCCCCTGGGGGCATTGCTTGCCTGTTCTGCAAGTTTGCTCACACAGCCCTTTGGAATGACAGGGATTTTCTTAGCCTCTGTGTTTATGGCTGTTGGACTCCTGCTCTGTCCCAGGGCTCAGGTCACCTGGACCGCGTGCCAGCTTGGGCACTGACGCAGGAGGCTGGTTCTTCTCTCGGGGCCCCCGTGATTATGAGCCTGGTGGTGTGTCGGTCCTCATTCCCTTCTCTGGACTCTGCCTCATCTTCTTTCCAGCGGGAAGGCTGGCCTGGCTGTTTCAAGGCCCACCTAGGGTGTACGGAGTGAGAGTGATGTGCTGTGCTAGCCAAGGGAGGGGTGCGGGGGGGACCCCAGGCCCGGCCACTAGACCTCTACAGTGAGGAGACTGAGGCCCTCGCTGGCCAGGATTTACCCCGCAGTGGGTCCCAAACTAGGCCCCTTGGCTGAACCTGTGTTCTTTTCATTCCGTCATCTCTGCCTCTTTCCCCCAACCCCTGCCAGAGCCCCTGCTTCGTTCCTGGTAAAATGCGGGTTGGGGTCTCGTTGGCCTGAAGGGGGCCTTTCTGCTGTGACCTGGTCCTTAAGGCCAGCCCTCAGGGACCCCTGGGCGACTCCCCATCCCTCATAACCTCTTTGGGCCACGGGGCCAGGCCGCTGCTGTGCTGCCACCTGCTGGCGAGATGGCAGGCTGCAGGTGGTGGCCGCCAGGAGTTGGGTCTTGGGTCTTCCCCGCCTCTGTCAGGCATGTGAGTCTACAAGGTTCTCAGCAGCTTGGGGGCTGAAGCTACATTCTCTGCTCGGGGTGTGGCTCTGGCAGAGGCGGTAGCAGCCCCCTGCCGCCCCTCACCCTCTGTGCCCCTCAGCAGCGAGCAGGGCCCAGCGCGGGTCCCGCCAGAGGAACGAGCGCTCGCTTCCCTCTGCAGGCCGCACTCGAGCTCTCGGCGCACCTGGCCACTCCGGGAGGCATAGGTTTTGTTGTCCCTCCACCCAGGAGGACCGGCTCCGGAAGGGGAAGCAGCCTGCCCGGGTCCCACAGCCGGCGCAGGCCCAGAGAGGCTGCCTCACCCGGAGGCCGCGTCCTCTACCCCTCGGCTGTGCTCCCTCTCTCCCCTGCGACCTTGTCACTGTGCCCTGAGCCGCCCTGATGACCTTGTAAGTCCACTTGCAGCCGTCGTGCCCCCTTCAAGGTTTGTCCCCACGTGGGAGGCGTCCCCCTGTGTCCACGGTGCCTCCCTCCCGGCATCCATCAGTCCACGGCCTCGCCACCAGTGTCCTCAGTGATTCCTGCCAGGCCGGGAACCCCTTGAGCCCCAGGCCACGGAGTGGGACCCCCAGGCCCAGTGTCTGTGAGACGGGTGGGCACCCAGGTGAGCTAGGGCGCAGGCAGGGCGGTGAGCGAGGGCGCAGGCGGGGCGGTGAGCGAGGGCGCAGGCGGGGCGGCCGCCGCTCCGGGCTGGCACTGGTACCCAGCAGCTGCTTGCTGGTGCCGGGCGGGCCAGGCAGCACTTGGCTGAGGCCTTCCTCTGTTCAGTGCGGAAGCCCCCGCGGGAGACCGACCTCGGCCGGAGGAGGGGGGCCAGAAGCTGTAGTTTGCATAAGGAAGGTCTCGAAGCAGCCTGGCTACGCTGCCTGGCACGCGCCCACCGCCCACGGGGCCCTCACCCCCGACCAAAGCCCCGAGGGGTGTGGGAGGCGCAGGGGCTGTGGTGTGGGGCGTGAGGCTCATGTGTCAGGATGGAGCGCGCTGCCTCTCGCCATCTCGGCTCTGTCCTGCTTGCACCCGGTTCCGCTTCTGCCCGGGGCCCTCCTGCCTGGCACGTCTTCCTACCCCCCGCTGTCAGCAGCCCCGACCCCCGTCTCAGTTCCCCTGGGTTCGCGCTCTTCCCGGCGACTGCGTGTTAGCCAGAAACTCACGGGAGCCAAGTAGCTTCCATCCCCCGGAGCCCAGAGCCTGTTCCTCCCTTCCTGAGCCACAGCTCCCGGGCCGTGCGAGGGCAGCCTTGCGGAAGGCAGGAGCCAGGCACCCCACTTGTGCATGCTTGTGCCCCGCGGCTGTGACTCACCTGTCCCTTGTCTCCGCAGTGGGCTACGGCTCCTGGTTCGAGCACGTGCAGGAGTTCTGGGAGCACCGCATGGACGCGAATGTGCTTTTCCTCAAGTACGAAGACATGCACCGGGTGAGTGCCGCAGGGGCCCGGTGTGCGCAGAGTGCTCGCGGCCCGGCCCCAGGGGCGGTCTCTGGGCTGGGCCGTGTGGGTGCTGTAGAAAGCCCGGCGGGTTGTTTTGCTGCCTGGCCGGGGAGCAGAGCAACGGCCAGACTCCCCCCGCCGCCGCCGCCTCGCGCCCTCTCCGCAGGTGACCTGCTCGGGGCCATGGGCGAGGACGGCAGCGCCCGAGCTCCTCATCTCTCGGCCTGTGGGCCTCACAGCGGCAGCACTCAAAGTGCCGACGAACCGGTTCACGTGCCGAGTGTTGCCGAGTGCCTGGCGCTGGGCGTGGGGGGATGGCATGAGGTGGTCGCTGCCGGAACGTTCCAGGCTTGGGCTTGCCTCTGCCGTCGAGAGCGCACCATCTAGAAGGGGGCCCATGCGTCACCCGCCGCCCACCACTGCCGGGAGCACTTTGAATGGTCTCATCGTGTGCTGAGTCCTGTCCGACGTTCTTTGCGTGTGTGTTGGCTCACTTAATTCTAGAAGGCTTTTCCCCTCTCTGCTGGGCTGTGTCACCTCTGGAGGGACATCCTGATGTTTCCGCCTCCTTACAGCTGACGAGAGGCAAGGCTTCCCCAAGTCCCTTCCCTCTCTGGCTCCTCTGCTGCACTTGGGCAATGGGTCCCCTCAGAGTTGTCCCCGCTTCTGAGCCTGCTCCAGCCAGGCTCGCCCCTGTACCCCTGATGCTCCATCAGGGCCTCCGTGTGGCCTCCGTGCGGCTCGGTCTGGCGGTCGGTGTTCCCGCCCTCCCACTGGCCTTCTGGCAGCAGGGGACAGGCGATCGCTGTCTCCCTCCGCCTGGCACTCGGGTTACCGGCTGGTCCCGCGTCCCTGGCGGCTCTCTTGGTGCCCAGCCTGCCTTGCTCCCCTCCCTGGTGACCAGGCCAGACGTGGACCCTCCCGGACTCGGTCTCCACTGGCCGCCCCCTGCACCTTGCGCCCAGACTAGAGGCTTCTCAAATCCTCCGCAGCTCCTCCGTGTCAGATGGTGGCTGCTAGCTCCATCTGGGTCACTCGGGCGAAAGTCATGAATCTTCCTCGCTTCGGACTTCCTATCACACCCTGTGTCCATCTTCCCAGGCCTGTGGCCTCTGTCTTCAAGATATGCCCCTTATCTGGGCGCCTGGGTGGCTCAGTGGGTTAAAGCCTCTGCTTTCGGCCCAGGTCATGATCTCAGGGTCCTGGGATCGAGGCCCGCATCGGGCTCTCTGCTTGGCAGGGAGCCTGCTTCCTCCTCTCTCTCTCTCTCTGCCTGCCTCTCTGCCTCCTTGTGATCTCTCTCCAGCTGTGAAATAAATAAATAAAATCTTTAAAAAAAAAAAAAAAAAAAAAGATATGCCCCTTATCTGACCATCTGTCCCGCAGGCTGTGGGTTCCGGGTCACCCTCACTTCCAGCCTGGATCCTCACTGGCGTGGACTCCCGCGTGGCCTCCCTGTGTCCCCTCAGGCCTGCGTGCTGTGCAGCAGCCACTCTGATGGCGCCCACGCTGGTCGGATTGTGCCCTGCTGGCCGGCCTTGCTCCATGTGCAGCTCAGGGCCTGCACGGCAGCCTGGTGCCTGGGCGTCCAGCTCCACGCTGGCCTGCTGGCCGTTCCTTCAGCCTGGTGGGCAGGCTTCTGTTTGCTGTGACCCTGCCTGGAACGTTCTTCCCCTCCGGTGTCCACGTGGGTCACTCCCTCACTTCCTCCTGGCCTTGGTTCCCATCAGTGACACTTCCCCGGGTCCCCACTTGAAATCGGCCCCTCCCATCCTGGCACGTCTCTCTCCCCCTTCTTTTTTTTCCACAGCGTCTACCGTCCTGCTCATATCTTCTCGTTTATGTCTGCGTTTCGCTCGCTGTCTCCCCTGCTAGAACAAGGTCCTCTGGGGCTGGGAGTTTTGGCGCCTGTTTATGCTTTTAAGTTAGTGCCTGACATGTAGCAAGTTCTCGGGAAATATCTGTGGGTCGAACGGATGGCCTTCATGGTGGAAGCCCTGGAGCTGAGGGGCTCGTCTGGGGTGGGCCATCCCGGCTCCTGCCCATGCCTGGGCCCCAGCCACTCCCTGCAGCGCAGTGGCCGCGAGCGGGCCAGGGAGGCAGGGAGGATGGCACCAGGTGGACCAGCCTGGCACCTTGACCGAGGCTGTGGCCCAGGCGGAGACACTGGCTCTCTCTGTGTCCAGGAGAGTCCACGGGGTTCCTGGTGGTGAGGGTGGGACAGGGATTGGGGCGGGCACTCGGTGACTCGGGGCAAGCTCGCAGGGCACGGCGTGGAATTTGGCCCTGATCACACAGAGAGCTGCTAGGAAACAGGGAAGGAAGAGAAGGATCCGCATGAAGATGGAGAGCTCGCTTTTGGCCTCATTGAGTTTGAGGGGCCCGTAGGACAGCCAGTGGGGATGCCACGAGCAGGGGGCCCCAGGGCAAACTCAAAGAGGGGCGCAAGTGGTTCCCCCCCGCCCCCCACCGTGAGTCCTGCTTCTGGTGACTGCCCTCACACAGCCTCCCATGCTGACCCAGGCTAGGCCATGTGAATTTGGAGACCAGATAAGTACCCTGCAAGCAGGAGCTGGGTGGGGGTCTCAGGGGCCGGGGCTGGCCCTTGCACAACACACGCGGGTTGCCCAAGTGTCCCACCGGGGATGCCCGTGGGGAGAATGGGAGGCCCCGGCGCCAGCCCTGCCTGGCTGCTGGACGTGTGGGTGAGATCATCCGGGGCTCCCCGGCCCCGGCGGCCTTCAGATGGTTGCAGCAGAGGGGTGCCTCTGGGGAACAACGGCCTGCTCTCCGGGGCACTGACCGCTCACACTGGGACCTGTCTGGGCCTGTGAGCCGGGAGGTGAGACCTTTCCTCCATCGCAGGGGATGGGGGGCCTCATCCTCGGACAGGGCCAGACGCGAGCAGGCTGCTAGTGGGCACTCAGCAGGTGTCTGGCACTGTAGCGCATGCTTGAGGTCAAGCATACAAGTCACAAGTCCACAACTCGATAGACTTTTTACAAGTACGCCTCTGTGTGATCATGTAGATTGAGACCCAGAACATTCTGGTTTTTTCCAGTTGACGCCTCTGCTTCCCAGAGGCGGCCCCTCTTCTGACCTCTGTGGGTTCAGCTTAGTCCGGCTTGTTTTGGAAGCTCGCGGGAACGGATGCCAGGGTGTGCGCAGGCCTCGGGCGGTTGTGCTCTGCGTGGCGTCACGGTTCATCTGTGCTTCGTGTGCGGGTCGGTTCTCGCGTCCCCGTGGAATTTCACTGCAGCAGGAACGTGCCGCCACGTATCTTTTCGGCGTCGCTGGCCCTTCCGGGGGTTTCTCTTCGGGGTAGTTGGGAATAAAGTGCTGTGAGTGTTCCTGCGTCTTGTGGACATGAGCTTTCTTCCCCCGGACGCCTCCCCGGGCTGGGTGTCCCCGGACACTGGCTCCATGCGCGCCCGGACCGTGCTCATGCCCCGCCGTGCCACAGGCCTGGTGCCCCTCCAGCTGTGCGCACACCTGCAGGGGCCGGGAGCCGCCGGAGACTCAGCAACGAGGAACTTAAACCGTTATTTTCGTTACTAAACCATGAGGGAGTGGGACGCACCCTTTACATTCACCTCGCAGCTAAAATAGAGACGAATGCCCGGCTACTCTGGCTTCATTCCGGGCCCTTCACAGTGAGTGTTCATTCTCTGCCTTACTGGGCCGCTCAGCGCCAAGTTCAGAGATCAGCTGCTTTCCATCGAAGTCAGACTGCCAGGCCCACCTGCACCCATCTCCACTGGGACTCATGCTCCCAGTGCCAGAGGGACCAAATGGCCTTTACTGTGGTCAAGGTTCTAATTTCTAACTGTTTACTCTTTTTTCAGAAACCTCAGTAGGGGTCTGGACACCTTTCATAGCGATTGACTGACTATACATCACATTTTTAGAAATTCACCTTGTTTACATTTTACAAAAAAACAGCCCCAAGTGAACGTCATCGGTCTCCAGGAGTGTGGCCAGGCCTGGCATATTCTTGTCTTGGGGTTGGCTGTTAATACTTGGCACCCGCGCTCTTGCCGCCTCGTGCGGCCCCCCGGGGGTTCCCGCGTCTCCCCCTTTGCTGTGGGCTGCGCGCGTGAGCGGGGCGCTGTGCTGGCTGCCCCGGTGCATCACCCCACGGGTCCCGCAGTCCACCGTGAGGTGTGCTCGCCAGCCACGGGTGAGGAGTCTTGACTGTGACCACAGGGCAGTGCGGGGACTCACTGGGGCCGCTCGGAAGGTCCCTCACGCTGTCCAGAGCTAGTCTGCGGCTGGGATGCCGCCTGCCCGCACGTCCCGGTGTCGTAACTGGGCAGCAGGCTGGTGGCAGGCAGCTGGGGATGCGCGGGCGAATGTGCCTTCCTCCCCGGGCTCAGGTCACAGCGGGGGTGCGGTGTCCTCACGAGGGGACTGTTGGCCACTCCGGCGGTCTGGGTCCCTCTTCTGTGGTGTCCCCTCTGAGGGCTGCTGGCTTTAGTCTCTTTCACTGCTTTTTGTCTTTTAACTAGAGGTACTGGGTGGCAAAGCAGGGAGAGGAGCTCTTTCTATTTCTTTTTATTCTAACATTTCTTGCGCTCCTGATCCTGGCCAAGCGCTGCGCACGGGGCCTGGACCCGAGCACCTGCGCCCCTCTCGGGTGGGCGCCCCTGAGCGGGGGACAGCCGTGAAAGTGGGACACAGAGCCTGGTGGTGTTTACCGTGGGAATCCAGAGAGGAACTGACGCTCAATCCAGCTTCCCCAGAACCTGTTCTTTTTGTAAGGTTTGCGAAACACAATGTAAAGAAATTAAATAGATTTCTTTATCATAGGACTTCATAGAGGCTTTAATATGCAAATTGACTTATAAACTATCTAGGAGGCAATGGCCTCCAGCGTTTTCCTGAGGCAGGACCTGGACATTGCCAGAGTTTGGTGACGGCCTGGTGACAGGTCAGGGCTCTGGGCACGACATTTGACAACGCACGGATTGAGAGTATGAGGCGCCTTGGTATTTCCCAGGGAGAAGGGTGGTGGGAGGAGGGGCTGTGTGGTGAGCAGGTGTGTGCCCCCCACCCCCCGAGATGCAGGCTGGGTCACTAATGCTCCCACTATCCAGGAGGGTGGCGTGTCAGGGCCCAGAGATGGCTTTGTGCCCCTCAAGTGAGCTGTCGCTGAACCCTCACACCAAGCCATTTCCTCCCGCCGGGTGAGGCCCGGGGCCTCTCTGGGGTCCCCAGGGGCCTCCTTGTTCGC
Source organism: Ailurus styani (assembly GCA_002007465.1). NCBI lineage: Eukaryota > Metazoa > Chordata > Mammalia > Carnivora > Ailuridae > Ailurus > Ailurus styani. The sequence goes on along the minus strand of LNAC01000097.1, from coordinate 2,806,041 downwards.
CCGAGTTCCAGCTGATTCGGCTGATGGCATGGAGGGACGGGGAAGAAGAGAGAGCGCCGGTCTGGCTCCTGGGCACAGATCCGAAGTGAGTTTTCCTGTCTTGCTGCTGTTTCAAAATGACCACGGTGGTCTCAAGACCTCACGTCTGCTCCAGATCCGGCGGAGGGGTGGGTCGGAAGACTGGGTTGGAGTTCAGCTCCGCCACTTGAGAACGGAGCGCCCCTGGGCAGTTTCTTAACCTGGATCTCTTTCCAGACAAAGCCAGGCCCGGGCTTGTCTCAGGGACCGAGTCAGGAAGCGTGTGCAGAGCGCCTGGCGCGTGACCAGCCAAGAGCCTTGGGTCAGCAAAGGCGTCGCCTCTGACGGGCTCCCTGCTCTCTGCTCTTGTGTTCCAGGACCTGGTGACGATGGTGGAGCAGCTGGCCAGATTCCTGGGGGTGTCCTGTGACAAGGCGCAGCTGGAGGCCCTGAGCGAGCACTGCCACCAGCTGGTGGACCAGTGCTGCAACGCCGAGGCCCTGCCCGTGGGCCGGGGTACGCGCCCTNCCGCACCCAGCCAGGGTCCCTGTTCCCGGCCCTGGGCCGCGCGTCTCTGGAGCCCTGGAGCAGGGGCGCCCCCTGCTGGCACGTGCCTGCGAACGGCTCGTCGGGATGTTGTGGGCTCTGTGGGCAAAAGGTTTCAAGCAGGTGCCTTTCCCGACAGCCCCGCAGAGCAGGTCCCGGGGTGGGTTCAAGGCCGTGAGTTTCTGGGGCCCGAGGCCGGCAGCCTGCCACTGGGTGTGGGGGGCTCCCCCGCAAGGAGCGGCACCCCCTCCATCCGCACCGGGGGCCCCGGCATCAGCATCGTGGGGCGCAGGCGGGGAGACTGGCGCTCCCTCCTGGCACGAAACCTTGCGAGGCGGAGGACGCAGTCCAGGCAGGAGCCCTCCACACGCTTGCCTGGGTTGCTGCCTGTCCTCCGAGGCTGGCGACATTTGAAACTGCTTCCCTGTGGGGCACTCAGGCGGTAGAACGCCCTGACCCCTCGCTGGGGGCTGTGGCCCCATGAGCCACCGTCTGGCAAGTCCGACTTGCCTGTGACACTCGGTGTTGGTCCCCAGCTGGGTGAGCTGAGAGCTTCCTCAGGTGACAGAATGTCCGAGGGGCCCGCCCGGAGATGCGGCCGGAGCCTGGCCCGGGGCAGGGTCCTGGGGAGGGCCTCGGGCCGGCCTTCCAACTGCTCCGCTCCTGCTCTTCCTTGGGCAGGGGCGGTGCTGAAGGTCAGGTGGCGAGCACCTTCCTGTAAAGGCAGAACGGGCGACTGAACCCCCGGTACCTTGCAAATGATTTCCTGGCTGCGTCTTCACAAATATTTATTATTTAAAATTTATTTGCTCTTTTTTCATTTGCTTTTGCTGTGTTTTGTTATCCTTGGATGTGACCTTCTCCAAAATACCCCTTTTGGTTCATTTGCGTGGTAAAGAAGTGTCAAGAACATACTGCGAGCCCATATGCTCCTTCTGATGTGTTTGCTTTATCATTGTTTACCTTGGTTTTGCTTTATTTCAGTTCTTTGATTTTGTTTTCTTTTAGCACATTGCGTCTTTGCTCAGAAGACCTCCTTGCGTTGGTGAGAACGCAGGGCTTGAGTAGCCAGCTGCGTTGCTTAAATTTGATTCATATCACAGCATAAATTGCACTGTCTTGATTCCAAACCCTAAACCAGGTGGGTGACTCCTTTGATGAGCTCTCAGCTGCCTCGGCTGAGAAAAATAATCATGGAAAATATATTTATAGTGTGGTTGGTCTAGAAGCTTCTAATTCTGTCCCCGAGGTACCATTAGAGGGTAGCAAGAACAAGTTCTCGTTTTTATCTCCCCCCCTTCCCCGACACTGATGTATAATTTTTCGTTACTGGAGAGAAAATCCTTGTCCCGTCAGGTCTAGTAGCTCAGCATTTGTGGGGTTGCATTTTCCTACCTGAGGTCCCGCCAGGACAAGGACTTCTGTTAATAGTGGAGCTAATGACGGATATTGGCTGGGGACAGTCGAAGCTCTGATCTCAGAGATGCTGATGCAGGAAGGAATGTGAAACATTTTGGTCCCCAAGGCTGTTCCTTAAAAGCACAGGGACAGCTCTCAGGCAACGGTCCTCACGGCTCCTGGAGCTGGGGGCTCGGAACCCCCACTCCTGCCATCTTCCCGGGCACTGCTCATGTCTGAGCAGACCGGCCAAAGGTTCTGTAGTTAACAGGCAAAGTGGGTTTGGTGGCCTTGGGCAATTTGAACTCTCTCTTTCCCCCCTTAGCCTTCATAAACGAGCGGCTCGCCCATGCCTGCTTGTTAGTCCGCAGGCTCCGTGCTCCCGCACATCTGCCCAGAAGAGGTCCCTGTGTTTTGACCCAGCCTCCCTGAGCTGGGGCAGCAGAGAGCAGCTGGGCATCGCCCCCAACTTACTTCCATGGGGGTCGAGTCGGTCAAGTGCACGTCTGGCATCATGTTGGAAAAGCTCGTTTACGCTGCGACTCTTCTGTTCCCTTTAAATTCCTCCCCAAGTTTGCATGGGCAGGCTTCTCGAAATCTTCACCCTGACTCAGTCAGGAGGCTTCCTGCTCACCATAAAATATTCTGCCTTTTTGGATGGTTTCTTTTCCTCTTTGCGAATTCTCCAGAATCAGATGCCACCTTGGGGGAGCCGTTGAGTCGTGAGTGAGTAGTGATATCACGGAGCATCCAAGTGCACATGGTGCCCCGAGCGCTAGAGCCATTGCACGGCACCGTCCGTCCTCCAGGAGTGCACCCAGCTGCCGGGGGTGCGGCAGTGGACAGGGGTTGAGGCCCTGCTCTCGAGCCTCAGCTCTGCATACTCCTGCGTGCCGGGCTCACCCCAAAGGACCAGACTCAGGGAAACGGGTTCAGCTCGGCTGTAGTTCAGATGGCCTGTCCTGCCCCCGTAGGCCAAGTTCAGAGGGGTCCAGGAATAGATCTGGAACCTTCCAGAACCTTTTCCAAGGCTTCCTTTGGTTCGGTATGTGGCCTGATAGCAAGTGAATTCAGCACATTCTGCTCTTGTTTGTGTTTCAGGAAGGGTCGGGCTGTGGAAGGACATCTTCACCGTCTCCATGAACGAGAAGTTTGACTTGGTGTACAAACAGAAGATGGGAAAGTGTGACCTCACGTTTGACTTTTATTTATAATAACAGCAACAGCAAACTTGCATGCTCACAGTACCCAGACACTCTACTAGCTAAAAGTCCTGTATGCACTCATTTGTTCCTTGCTGGACGATCTCCGGGAGCAGTGTGAGGCCCGGGGGAGGGAGGGAAGCAGCGGAGATGCTGGAGGAAGAGGGGGGCCTTGCTTCCGACCCAGAGCAGCTGTCTTGCCTTTGGGATTTGAAGTCTCTACATGTCTGATTACAAACGTTCTAAAGATCGCAGTCTCGGTGGCCTGTATCATAAGTATAAAGTCTGTAACATATGCAGCTAGAATGTCTACCTTTTACAACCCCACATTATTTATTGTATTTTATAGAGCTTTTCACTGGAAATTTAAATAAATGTCAGTAAACCAAATACAAGTTCATTTCCAAGGGGACTCAGGAGCGAGCCACACCCGAATGGTAGGAAGATCTCAGGGCTGACTCTTTATTTTTGTAGTTTTGTTCTGTAAGGCAGAGACGTTCTGTTCTCACCTGGCTCGGGAGGAAGGTGAAGACACAGGATGAGTTGGGTGTGTGGGGGTGGGGCGGGGGGACTCAATTCGTTTTTATGAGTTCAGTTCTTTGTAACCTTCTAAACAAAGCAGAGACGGTCCAGTAGGCATTTGCAGAAAGGATGCCCCCCTCTGCTGGGGTCTCCCAGCGGGCGGCCTCAAGGGCCCGATCCAGAGGAGCCTGGGGAACGTTCCTTGAGGGAACCTGCCCAGGGAGGCTGGCAGATGGGGACTGACGCATGACTCGAGAACCTGCCCCGGAGCCGGAGCGTGGGTGGAGTCTGAGTTCTTATTCCACTAACTGCTGTTCCCTGAAGCAGAAACCGATTTGTGCGGGCGAGCAGGTGCTTGACAGCAAAGTCCTCCAGCTGTTACCATTCAGTTCCCTCCGTCTGTCCCTGAGGCTCTGGGCCACAGGAGAACCACGTTGCAGGTTTAATGTCCTCTTTCGCTCAGACTGACTGGCTGGCCACCTTGCCTTTGTACCTCAGTTTACCTGAGGGAGCGGAGGTGGTGTCTTAACCGCGCCACCCCTTGCTCCCCCGGCCGGCCCACACGTGGCCGGAGAAGCATCGAGACTCGGCCAGGTAGCAGCGGGGCCGGCGGCCAGGTCATCTGCGCGTCGCCGCTGCGGCGGGACTGGGGTCGGCCGGGAAGTGCCCCCGGGGGGGCCGGAGGGTCTCGGGCCGTGTCGCTGTCTCGGAAACGGTGCAGACACGCGCCGGTGTCTTACTTGGGAAGGAGCAGCTTGAGCAGGGCAGGTGGTGTGCGGCATAGCGCGTGGTGGGCCCAGTGGCACCTTTTCTGTGTATCTGTGGGGGAGGCTGCTTTCTGTGAAATTTCTTTTCTATTTTTCTATTTTTAGTACTGTACGGATAATGCTGAGCACTACACATGATACGTCTGTGCTTGCTTGCATCTTTAATAAAGACGCGTCCCATGCCTTGTGTCGCGCGTGTGCTGATGGGCCGAGAGGGGCAGCGCGATGGTGGGTCCCATTGACGCCCGATCCCCGGGGCCGACCGCGGGCGGGGGGCACAGAGCCACGCTGGCTTGGCCGCCCACTCCCAGCGAAACATTCCGAGCGGTGGCTCCCCCTTGTTTATTTGTCCGTTCACCGTGGCTATTTCTTAGAAGCTGAAGGGAGGGTTGGGGGAAAAGGAGATCGGGGTGCAGGGGGCCCGGGTTTAACGCACTTCACGGCCGCGTATGTGGGGACCCGCCCGGCTGATTGCACTTGGCCACTTGGAAGTCCAGAACTTGCTTTCCTGATTCCTAGCGGCAGGAAAACCAGGCCGTCCGTTTACCTGACAAAGCTCGGGCTTTCTGAAAAGCAAGTTTATTTTGAACCAGGCCAGTTCCTTCAGGTCTTGGGTGGAACCCCAGAACTGATGTTGGTCTCCAATTACCTTGGACCCCAAGTTAGTCCATGGAGGGTCTGGTCTGCTGCCCCAGAGCGGCTGCTCCCGGGCCATTTAAAAATCACCTGAAATCAAGCAGGAACTGAAGGCCAAGTCCAGGAACCCAGAGGCGGGCAGAGCCACGGTTCTAGCGCTCACTCCTCCGGTGTCCCCACCTCTGCGCCCTTGCTGGGTCACTTCCTTCCATGGACGCATTTATTCAGGGAACACTTGAGCGCCTGTGAGGCCCCAGAGCCGCTGGAGGCTCTGGGGTCCAGCAGGGAGCTCAGAAGGGCCCGGCCCCCGGAGTGTTCATGTCTGGGTGGGAGACCAAGTCCGAGACCAGGAGGCTGAGGCCCTGCCCGGGCTGGAGCCCTGGGGGGGGGG
>LNAC01000097.1:2785610-2800524 GCA_002007465.1 Ailurus styani | reverse complement strand
GGTTTTGGAGGGGAGCCGGGAGCCAGCTCCCCAAGGGCCCTACAGGTCATGGGAGTTTGGATTTTGTAGCAAGAGCTGGGAGGCCACAGAAGGTTTGCTCAAAGGAACGCTGTCCAGTTTGCTTTTTTTTTTTTTTTTTTTTTTTGTGCAAGCCTCCCTGACTGTGAATGGATGACAGGGCCTTTATCCTGTCTGTGTGACTCACTCGGTCCCCAAAATGAGAGGGGACGGGGAGCGGGGCTGTATAGATCAGCTCCGGGGGTCCCTCTGACCGCATGGTTGGTTCTCAGCACTCATGGGCAGTGTGTGCCGGGCCTGGAGCATTACCTACGGTTCCCGCCTTGCTCACATGGAGCTCAGACCAGGGGGAGCTCATGGGGGCACAGGTGCTGTGAAGCTCGCCAGCAGAGCCGGTTTGGAGGACAGGACGATGGGATGGAGTAGTTGCGTGCAGGTGGGATCTGAGTTGAGCCACGAGGGTGAGGAGGCTCTGGTCAGATGGAGGAGGCGAGAGAAGTCTGGCCAGACGGACGGTTGAACAGAACGTCGACCGCAGGGGCCCCGAATGTCAGGGTCCTGAGCATCTTGCTGGGTGCCTGGCCTTTTGACTTCGCAGACCGACAAGATTGCAGAAAGCAGCGTCATCATTTTCCCAATGGAGACCACGTCCGTCCACACCCCCTTCTCAGGAAGGTCTTCACAGCAAGAGCGAGGGGTCTTCGGAAGCAGAAATACAGTTCATACACTGGAGTGTCTGTGGCCGGCTCCCCTGGGCAAATGCCACCCCCCCAAGTGGGACCAAGTCCCCTCTGCCCCCTGACCTCCAGCGGCCACAGCTGGGAGCACCCGCCCTCCTCCGTGTGGCCTCAGCGCTGCGGATACAGGCCGGACGTCCAGTCCCCGTCCCGGGAGGCCCCGCGTGGGGGACAGTGTTCCCACCTTTCCGAGCCGCTGCCTGCAGTTTGAAACGGGCGGAGGGAGTCCTCGGGTCCTCGGGTGCGGACGGCGGGTCTGGTGCTCCGGTGTGTGGAGTCTGCCGCCCTCTCCCCCCACCTGCGCCACACCGTTGTCCACTCTTGGTTGTAGAACGAGCATTTTCAGGCCGGGGAGGCACGTGGGTCAGATGGTCCAGCCTCACCCACCAAGGACTGTCCCCTGACATCCCTGGCAAGCTGGCCACCTCCCGGGACAGCCGCTCTGTTGCTGGGGGTGCTCTCCAGCCCCGTGCCCTGGCCCCTGCCCCAGCCTGGGGCCGCCCTCACCCCTGGCCTCCCTCTCGGGGATGCCCAGCCCTGCCTCGGCCTGGCGAACATCCCCTCTGCTCCGCTGGTGCCCCCTGCTCTCCTCTCTATCCCACCCACCTCACGGCTCGGCAGCTGTCTCCCCCTGTGGACAGTGACGCCCCCAAAGCAGGGCCATGCTATGTCTTTCCCTCAGTTGGAGTTTGGCAAGTAATCAGCACATCATAATTGCTAAGGGAGTGGCACCTTTCATCGTTAGGGAGGATTTTGCTTTTTTCTGAAAACCGTCTGCCCCGTCCCTTCTGTGCACGGCTCCTGGCTCTCGCCTTGGAGGCTGTGTCTTCCCAAACAAGAACCAGGCTGCTCTCTCCGGGCCTCTGCCCCTATGACTACACGTTTCTTTCTTTAGAGCCAGCAGGCCGTGTTCCGGTCATCCGTGTTCCCATCCCCGGCACACCCTTCCTGACAAGCCTCTGCCTTCACAAACGTAGATGTAACTGTGGGAGGGACAGTTTCCGGTGCCCATCCTTCCCGTCTCTCTCCCTCTGTCTCAAAGCCCAGAAACACAGGACCCATAAGAATGGCCTAGACCCTTCGCTGCGCACGCCTCCCCTTCTTCCTTCATCTCCTTCCTTGGCGTTTATTGAGCATCTGCTCTGTAAGTCCCCGTGTGGTCCTGGAGACACAGACGATTACAATAACTCTCCCCTCTACAGAACCCCGCTGTTCTGTTCCCTGGGGACTCTGCTCTCATTTAGTACCCAAATACCTACAGAGAGAGCCCAGCTTGGGGATCGGAGGACCCGGGCACTAGAATCCTGGTTTGGTCTCAGTCAGCTGTGTGGCCCGGACAAGCCAGCTGCCTTCTGTCGGCCCGAGTCACCATCCCTCCCAAATGGATGTTTTGTAGTAAGCCATCTTGAAGGTTTCTTCTGCTTGTTCATGTCTCCAATCTGCGGCTCCAGGAGCTTTCCTGCAATCCGCCACCGAGCACCGCCCTGCAGATGCACACGTCTCCTCCGCAAGCGGGAAACAAAGGAGTGGTGCGGAGGGCTGGCACCAGGGAGAGCCAAAGCAAGGAGAGCTGACACCAACGAGAGCAGAGAGACTGCATAACGTAAGAAGCAGACCACGGGCTGGGTCTGGAAACAGGTGGGAGTGGATACAGGGGCCCGCGGGAGGCACACTAGTGGGAAGAAATGAGATGCACTAAAATGAGTCGTGCACCCGGTTCCGATTCCGGCTCCGCCAGCATCGGTGGGACCGGGAGGGAAGCCCCTTTTTGGCTCATAATGGGAAGGTCTCAGCCCAGGGGTCTTGACACCCCACCCAGCACGAACATTCTGTGACTTTTAAGTGGTCCCACTGCCTACTGACTCCACCCAGGCAGAGCTGTTGAATGGCGGAGACCATGAACTTGTAGCCTGTGATGGACTCTGCCAGCAAGGGCAAAGAGAATCAGTCTCAGACGCACCTGCCACACAGCTTGGCCCTACGACCGCCATCTCCGAGGCGTGCTGAGCCCTTGCCAAATCTACACATCAGATGACAACTTGATTCTCACACTTGGATCCCTGTAAGCTAGCTGGCACCGGATGTCTGAGCCACAGTCCCTAAATCTGTCCCTCACCATTGACGGAAGGAATCTGTGCTCTATTAAAAGCATTCTTCAAACACCAGAGAATGTTAAATGTGTTTAAAATATAAAAATCAACCAGAAAATGCATTTTATTCTCCTTAAAGTTGTAATCTTTGCATATCTCCATGGTTTTGAGCGCCAGCTGGGAACAGAAGTCCTAAAATACCCAAGAAAGGCCATCCCTGCAGAAGGAAAGACTTAACAGAGCCAACAAGACTCTCTCTCCTCCAATTTATGCATCCCCAAAAAACTTGTAAGTGGATTGGTGAAAATCTTGCTTTTCGCCTAGTGCTCCTGTCTCTCAGGTCTCCTCTTTATTCTCCATGGTGCATGTGATTTCCAGAAAAAATCTCAAATACAGTTGGTAGCTAGGAACTCATCTCACTCTGCTCAAGGACCACTGGTATATGGACCTTTGTGTCCACTTCAGCTGTTCCGTCTGCCTGGATTGCCACTTCTCAATGTGGACGATGCCGACAGAGGCTTTGAGGTCAGTATAGGCATGGTTGTAATTCAAGAACCCGGACAGCCCCCTCCCACTCCCACCACCGCCAGGGGGTCGGAGCCGCTACAGTGCCACTCGCAACATACCCCAGACCCAGTGACCGCCCGCTCCTTGAAGCGAGGCCATGGCCCTTCCTTGGCACGAAGGAGTCAGCTCCTGAGAGGTGGTGAAGTCAGCGGTGGCCGGCAAGGCCTTGATGGCTGGGCTGTGCCCACTGTCTGCCGAATTCAGCCACACCTGGTCGCCTCAACACTTTTCGACTACACAAGTGTGTCATTCGTGCCTCGCCACACGGGCCCTCTGGCCTGGCCGTGCGGCTCACTGCTCCGAGGCCCTGACCTGCACACCTAATGCTCTCTTCCCCAAATCCCGATGGACCATTTTGGCCTGTTGGAAAGCCTTCCCGGGTGTTTCTAAGTGCTGCCAATTCATGTCCACTGCCTGCCCCAAGTTGGCCTTAAATCTCAACCTGTAGGAGGCCGTTGTGAATCCATCTCCATTCACCGACGCTGTCGCTGTCGTGCTATGGGAATCAGGACTTCCCTGCTTAGCAGAGACGGAAGGAGGGCTGCTGGTTTCAGCAGCCAGCCTGGCCGGGGGCTGCCTCCGCCCCCCGGGGGTGGGGGTGTCTCTGCCACACCTGCACCCCCGTCCCCCTGGAGAAGGCCAGAAGTGTCCTCAGCCAGGACAATGGGTGACAGCTGGGTCCCACTCCCACCATGAGACAAGATGTGGCCCCAGCACCTCTCTCCTCAGAATAAGGTGCCAGCCATTCGAACCTTCAATTCGGAAGGAGTAGTAATCCCCCAGAATGGTATATTGGCTTACGTTTGTGAAGAAAACATTTTCTCACTTTTCAAGTTTCCTTTCCAAGGTCTGTATTCTCAGCCCCAAGAAGAGGCAAGACACGTGCTCATTTGTCACTTTGTCACCACACGGTGCTTAGCCCAGCACTCCCTTCCTAGCAGGTGATCAATAAATGCTTGTTACCTAACGAAAGGCAAATTAAATGCTAAACAGGACTAATTACAAATTGTTGCAAGATCCTGGCTCTCAGCAAAGAGGATTGCTTGTGATTGTCGGGGGTTTGCCCAGGTGCATGGAACATGAAGTTATTTTTTAACTGTTTCTTTATTCCGGAGGGTGGGCCGTTCTTCCCAGATTGCTGTGATCTCCTGTGCAGAGGGCAGGATTCACTAAGATTGGAAATGCCGGTCTTCCACACTGCGGAATCCTGTTCAGGAGAGAGCTAAGCGGGTTTTGATTCCCGGTTCCATGAGAGGAGACGACCAGTCACTATTGCAGGGAATGAAGAGCTCTCGAGTGCATTAGCGCGCCAGAGGGGCGTGAAAACACACAGAGGGGCACGTAGTCCCTGCCCACGCGCCACCCTCAAAGAGCTGCAGAAATGACCCCGTTTGCAAACAATAATCAATGATTTGTAGTGATGGTGTTTAAAATGTGCAATTTAGCTTATGGCTGATTATACTAAAATGAGCAGCTGTGTCAGCTGTCAAGGTAAAATATCAGAGAGAAAGCATCTATTTTAGTAAAGAACAAAATAACCACAGTAGACTTTCCAGAGGAGGCACTTATACCTCATTTATTTTTAATTTTTTTTTCTTCAAAGGACAGCTCAGGAGACCCCGGTCTCCATTTTATGATGCCATCAAAAGGACAGCGGTCGGAGCAATCTTTTGTAGTGGCTTTCCCAGGGATGTTCTCCGCTCTCATTTAGACGCATTATGTATCCATTGCCATGTGTCTGCTCTTCCTTCTTTATTAATAGACGAGATGGAAAACAGTACTTAACTTCTTAGGGGTTAATCAGTTCCTGCTGTGTATTTCTCCCCATGAAGGCATAACTGCCATTTATAACATCATTATTGATTGATTACTGTGAAATAATTTCAGACTTGATCTTAGTGCCCAGTCCCCTAGGTATACATAATTGCAGTGAGTACTCAGAACCTGGAGGGAGGGACCGAGGATTATTGCCACACAGCTCTCCATGATCCTGAGTTTCCTCTTGATTGCTGAGGGGATGAGCTCTTTGCTGGCTATCGTTAAGTGTGAAAATATTTTCTCCCACTTCCCATGGTTTGGTTCTCTAGATTATCATTAAAGGTTCTGAGCAGCAAATTCCTGCATAGGAATACGTAGTAGAGACTGCAGCAGTTCCTTGGGCAGGGAGTATTAGAGATTTAAAGGACACTGAATGATATCTTGGACAAGGTAATAATAGGTTCAGCCTTTTTGAGAGTAGATCTGCTACGGGAATCTAAGGGAGCCATCAGTGTCCTTTGCAAGGTATGGTCAAGGAAGACAGCAGTCTCCTCCTACAAACTCCTTGGAGCCATTGTTACATTGAACTCCGGTCTTGTGTGAACAAAGATCAAACTGAGTCTAATGGACTTTATGGGGTTATCAGGACAATCAACACGTGAGGTGAATTGAGATCTTGTCAAAAAAACAAACGAAAACACCTAAGTTAACTCTTTACATGGAATGGAAAATTTCCAGGAACAGGGAAAACACTTTGGAGTGAAGATGCTCTTAAGGAAAAAAAGAAAAAGAGAATTACATGACAAAACCTCATGTCAGATTGATCTAATCTGTCATTTAAATACATGAAAAAAGATCATCTTTGCGTTCAAGGAAATAAACAGGGATTTCAAGTTTCCCACTTGTTGGTGATGTTGCCCCAACTGTAAGCTTCATCCACTGAGTTCAGATCGGTTCAAAGACATTAATAAATCCCTACTAAATACTGTGTTTGATCACATAGCAACTATCAGGATTTTTCACCTATAATTTTCCCTCAGAAAAGAGTGTTACCAAAAACTAGAATGCTTACAAAGGCTCTCATCAAGCAGTTTATCATGTCAGTCACTTGATTTCGAACAACACATTGCCTGGTCTATGCTAGTTTTGAACAAATAGACACCTGATGGAATTGGAGAGAGAGAGAGAAAGAAAAGGAAATTTAACACAGATTTAGTAAGTTCCTAGGCTATATCATTGCATTTTTGGAGGTTGGGCGCATTAGATGTTATTTTAAATAGACCTTCTAAAGCATACTTTAAAAAACAATAGCAAGGTAATCCTGGAGATTAAGAGTCCCAGAATTTATTTTTAAAAACAATCATCCTGGTGCTATGTGGATAGGTACTTGTGGCTCACAGTCACAGAAGGAGAAGAGAAAATGGGGTAGAGCAGTATCTGAAGAGATACTGACTGAGAACTTTCCAAATATGATGAAAGACATTAAGACATACATTCTAGATTTGCTGCGAAACCCAAGCAGGACAAAGACAGAGAAAACCACACCTAGGTATATCTTGATTTCTGGAGAAAAGCAAGATACATTACTTTCAAAAGAGTAACAATGACACAGACAGAAGACTTTGCAGCAGAAATGACAAAAAGCAGAATATAACTAAATGTCTTTAAGATGTTGAACAAAAATAATTGCAAACCTAGAGATCTATACTCAGGAAAATGATCTTTCGAAAGTAAAGGCGAATAAACGCATTTTCAGATAAATAAAAATCCAAATTAATTCATTGCCAGCAGACCCACACTAAATGGAATTTTTAGCATCATTTCTGTTGGAAACTGAAAGCACAAACAGCAATAACAAAAAAAGCTGTAGAAAAATGGAAAACTTCAGTACAGTTAACAGACTTGTACACATTTTCTCCTCAGAAGGCAGGGTAGTGTGGTTGAGGCTGGAGAGAATGAATGAATGAGATCACAGTGTTCTTATTCTGGCACTGGAACCAAGAGGACTTGCTGAAAGACTAGATGTGGGGGATGAGACAATGATCATAAATGGTAACAAGGTTTCTTGGTTTGAGCGGTGCCATTTATTGACAGAAAGGGGAGGTCAGAGGATCAAGGGCTGTGTGGATGGCTGACACCCAAAGAGTCTCTTATCCACATCACGGAGGGGTCAAGGCTGGTGGTAAGTGTAAGAGCATCACCTGTGTCAGAGCCAGAGGGATCCTGAGGTCCGAAGGCCACGCAGTGGGGGAAAATCAGCAGTGGGGCCTGGCAACTGAGTAGTTGGTTATTCAGGGTGAAACCTAGGGTTGTATGGCTTCAGAGGAGCAATGAGAGTGTGTTTCAGGTAGAAGGGTGATAAGTCAGCTGGGCTGAATGCTACCGAGAGGCCAAGTGAGGCCAAGTCAGGTACAGATGAAATATTCATGAAAACTGACCAGGCACCAAGGAGTAATGGGATTCTGCCTCTGGGAAGACCAATCAAGAATGGATGGTAACCGAAAGAGAGAGCAAGTACAGATAACTCTACAGAGAAGTGGGGTAAAGGGAAGCAGAGAAATGGGGTGGAAACTAGATGAGAATCTTTTTTTTTTTTTTTAAGTAGGCTACTGAGATCAAGAATCGGATGTGTAACTGACTGAGCCACCCAGGTGCCTCCACCCCCCCTTTTTCCCCTAGATTTTATTTATTTATTTGAGAGAGAGAATGAGAGAGAGCGAGCATGAGAGGGGGTAGGGGCAGAGGGAGAAGCCGACTCCCCACTGAACAGGGAGCCCAATGTGGGACTGAACCCTGGGACCCCAAGATCACGACCTGAGCTAAAGGCAGTTGCTTAACCAACTGAGCCACCCAGATGCCCCTGTCCCTCCTCTTTTTTAAAGATGTGAGATACCAGAGCATATTTTATGAGGAAAAGAGGTCAGGGCGGGGGAGGCAAAGGGAGAAAGAAACAGAATGAGACTGTTGGCCCTAACAGGAGAGAGGCAATAACCTAAGCCCTTTTGATCTCAGGACCAAACTTTTTGGGCTTAGGATCTATCTGCACTCTTGAAAAGCACAGAGGATCCCAAAGAGCTTTGGTTTTTGTGAGTTCTATCAATATTTACTGTATTAGAAAGTAAAACAGATAAAAATTTTAAATATTTACTAATTCATTTAAGATACGAATAAACCCATATTAACATTTTTATGAAGAATTATGCTTTCGAAAACAAAACATTTCATGAGAGGCAGTTTTATACTTCTGTAAATCTCTCTGATGTCTGGCGTGATAGAAGGAAGCTGGATTCTTCTATCTGCGTTTGCATTCAGTCTGTTGCAATGTCACACATCATGTAGTTTCTGGAAAACCCTATCACGCACTCATGAGAAAATAAGAGTGAAAAGGCAAGTCACATCTTCCTATTACTATGGAAATAGTTTTGACAACTGGGGACTCCGGGAAACGGTCTCAGGATCCCCAGGGGTTCCCAGGGCACACTTTGAGCACTGGCTGCCCTAAGCAACCGAGTCCCAGAGAAGGCCCAAAGGGGTGGGATTTAGGACACAAGCGGACGCGATGGGGTCCTTGGGGACAAGAGCAGAAGAAGAGAGGGGCGTCCACAGGGTTGCGAGACAGCCGTGTGCTCCCCTCCGAGAGCTTGGAGGCGAGGCCGGGCGCCCGGGGTGCAGGAGGTCCAAGCAGAGCGAAGACACTCCGTACCCCGTGGTGAGAGGAAAGACCGGCCTCCCACCGAGGTGCAGTGGGCGGCCCAGCCGGGACCGCCGATCTTGGGCTTCTCTGCGGCCAGAAGCGTGCAGAGGATTCCTCAGCAAGGAGAGCAGCGACTAGCCTGCCTGGCTTCTAACTCTGGTTCTGCCCTCGACTAGCCGTGTCCTGGGACAAGACCCTCTCTGGGCCTCGGCTTCCTGTCTGTAAAATGGGAATAATCGGGGTGACTGTCCATGGAGCGCGGTCCCCGGAGGCTGACGGTGCAGCGAGGCGGGGGTTGGGGGGCGAGCGGGCCCCGCCTCCCGGCGGCTCTCGGTCTCCTGGGCGCCGGCGGGGCACGAGCAGGCACGCGCATTGTCGCCAGAGCCGCCAGCCCGCCGGGCGCTACCCTCAGGAAGGCCGCAGCACCTTCTCCGCGCCGCACGCACATTCTCCCCTCATTCCGACCCCACGCCCCGCGCCGCTACGCTTGGCGTTGACAGGCCAGGCTGTCGGCTTCTCACAGGCCACGCGCTTCGACGCGGTTCCAAGAGACCAGTCCGCCCGCCACCGAGCTCGAAGGCCGCGTCACGGAAACCCGTTTCCATGACGCCCTCGCCAGGGGACTCCGCGGGTTCCCGCGCCCCGGACTCAGGCTTCCGGCGGAAGTCCCTCCTGCGGGGGCGGAGCGCCGGGAAACCTGGTCACGCCCCTCCACTTACCGACTTAGCCAATCGGGGCCTCGCTTCTTGCCGGATGCGCACGCCCCTCCTCCAATCAGCGCGTGTCGTCGTTGCTCGGGCAACAGCGTCCTAGAGACGGCGAGTGGGCTGGGCTTCTGCGGCCGCGCGGCCTTGGGTCCGCGCGCGCTCGGGGGTGACCCCGCGAGGTGGAGAAGCGAGAAGGGGGCTCGGGTAAGGCGGCGCGGCCTCGGCGTCCCGACCCCGCGCGCTAACCGAGGGCAAGAGGAAGGTCGGGGCGGGCGGCTCTGAGGGTCCCACAGCCCGGGCGGAGAAGGCTGCCGCTCACCCCGGGGACATGGAGCCTCCGCCCTCAAACGTGCCATTGGGCTGGAGACTCGCTTACCCGTGCCGCCCGTGTGTCAGCCGCCGTCGTAGGCTCTGGCGCTACTGCGGGCGGTAGTGCGGTCCCGTCCCTTGGGCTGACGTCATATTTGGGGAAGGCAGACCACGACGTGGAAGGTGGTGACCTCTTCTTCCCTGGATCTGGAGGTCACACGGGAAGTCTGTGGCAGTGGCTCCGCCCACTCCAGTTTACGGAATGTTTCGTGTCCCTTATTTCACTGGTCCCCACAGCGACCTCGGGGATCATTACCTCCCCCTGGTAGACGCGGAGCTGAACCCTAGGGCGTGAAGGGGATTGTCCAGACTCACACAGCTAGGAAGTTGCAGCACCAGAATGCAAACCCGGCACTTGCATCGTCTGTTAAAAATCTCTGGTCTTTCTAGAACATTCTTTGTCTTCAGAACACATACAGTTATCATTGCCTTACTCAGAAATTTTGTCTGGAAAGCGCTTTGTGAAATGTTCTGTTCCGCAGAGCGAACTTCAGCTCATGGGCTAAGGCTCCGCTGGCCTTCCCTTCTCCTCCTGCTCTCCTTTCCTTCCCTCCTAAAAATCTTTGCCTCTCAGAACGCCTCGACCCTGTTAAGAGGACCCTTACTCGAAAAGAGCAATTTAATAATATTTCTTGAGTTTTATGTACCCCTAAATGGGTGGACTTTCAGAAATGCTGTAAATGAACTTGACTCACACCGTGGTCCCTTCCCACACCATAGTCCCTTCAACTCTTTTATCCATTGTCTTCAACTCAGTAAACATTTACTTGGCTAAGTTGGGAGGGGCATTCAAAAGTGGAACAGGCATGGTCCCTTGGATTGTCTGGGAACATTTCCCTCCCACTCAACCCTATTGCAAGCTTCTTGAGGGCACGTGGGTTATTTTAGTGATTTGAGCTTTCCCATTCTCTCCACCACCTTTAGTTTGGTGCTTGGCTCACGGGAAGTGCTTACAGAAATTTGTCAAGAAGTGCTTACTTGAGACTTTAAATTTGCTCTCCAACTTTGGCCTTTTCCTGCCCTTTTGCAGCCATCCACCTGATCCCCCATGCACGGAGATCTCTCCAGCGCCCACGCTGTGACTCCCACACCTGACTGGCCCGTGGAGACGGAACCAGCTCCAGGAGGGTGTTCAGTGGGCTGGTGCCCGCCCAGCGCAGGGAGCCACTGGGAGGCCACCGCCTGTTGACAAGACAGCTGCTGTAATACAGCTTCTTCGCAGGTGTGTATCGAGAGTTGTATCAAATGCTGGAGGTTAGCAGTTGCTGAGCGCCCCCGAAGGTCTTCCTGAATGGCTCCTTCGCCTGCCAGGATGGCCCAATACGCTGTACAGCACACGTGAGAAAGTGCGAGAGAGGCAAGATGCTAATGCTGCCGTCCTTCCCTCAGATACCACAAGTGAGCCGACCTTTTTGTGAAGTATATTTAGATATAGGCTTGCACCATCACAGAGATTGGATTCTTGTAACTCTTAAATATTAATACACCTTCAACGAAATGCTGTCCAGGATAGCCACACCATTTGGAAGAGGAGCTCCGAAGGAAAGAGTTATGTTTGAGAAAAGCCTGTAAACAGAGAGAGCGCAGGAATACATTCTGCTTCTAGCACTGAAGAGCTTTGTGTTCTACCTTTTTGCCTCTTGATTTTGACCTTTGACTGTCTCTTTCTTGGTGTATGTTGTTTTGGGTGATTTGGTTGTTTTTCTTCTCTACATCTATTTGTCTCTAGTTTTATGACTTCTGCTTCTAGACCTACGGTGACCACTGCAACTCCTGGCTAGTACTTACCGAGCGCTTACTGTGTTCCAGGCACAGCCCAGGACCTCGCATCCATTTTTAACTTTAGTCCTCACCACCTGCTTCCAAAAAGGAACAGTTACTTTCCCCATTTTGTAGATGAAGCAAAAGGGACTCAGAGAAGTTAAGGGCCTTCCAAGCAGAGAAATGGTAGAGTGTGCCTTGTACCCCAGGATTTCCTGATGGTAGAACCTCTGTGTTCTTGCTCTAGCACTCAAATATTTATCTGCTCCCTACGTCCTTAAGGCTTTGAGATGACTCATAAGAATAGATATAATATGGTAAAATAAACACTTTTTTAAAAAAATATTTTATTTGTTTATTTGACAGGGAGAGACACACGGAGAGAGGGAACACAAGCAGGGGCAGTGGGAGAGGGAGAAGCAGGTTTCCCGTCGAGCAGGGAGCCTGATGTGGGGCTCAATCTCAGGACCCCTGGATCATAACCTGAGCCGAAGGCAGACGCTCAACGACTGAGCCACCCAGGTGCCCCAAAATAAATACATGTTTATCAGGATCATGAAGACTACAAATAGGATAGGGAAGGAACATCATGGGGCAGGGGGGCGGTAGGACAGTTGGGCTGCAGATTTAGTCGTGAGCTTCTTGTTCACTCAAGAAAAAGAGAATAGAGAAAAGGAGGGAAATTGAATTTATTTTGTTCAGGCAAATAAAACATTAAAAAAAAGATTTTGTTTTTTTATTTGGGAGAGAAAGAGCAAGTGAGGGGAGAGAGAGACAAGCAGACTCTGCAGGGAGCACAGAGCCCAATGTGAGGCTTGATCTCAGGCCTGAGCCTGAGATCATGACCTGAGCCGAAATCAAGAGATCATGACCTGAGCTGAAATCAAGAGTCAGACCGTGAACTGAGTGAACCACCCAGGTGTCCCCAGGCAAATAAAGCATTTTAATTCCTCCAGTAAACTAGAGCTTTTCTAACATGTAGGTCTTTATCACAAACCCTGGGCTGGGCTTGGTTACTCCAAATGGCTATGGTATAGGCTCAGCCTTCTCACCAGTTAGGGACAGAATGTGGACTACTACTTTTGTATGGAATAGTTGAAATGAAAGGACTCTGAACGGTTACCGTTTTCAGTAACACCTTCTCAATTTTATTTTCCCCCTGGGACTTTGTAAACGCGGTTGTCCTGTCCCCTGGGTCGGTTCCAGTCATTTGTTTGCTTGTTTACTTAACAGTTATTCACTGAGCACCTGTCCTGTGCCACCGCAGGGACGGTCATGTCACTGCCCTGATACTCTTGGTGCCTCTGCCTTACCACTTTCTACGGCTGGGTTTTTTTCAGGACTGACTTTGGTTTGGCCTCCTTTGTAGTTTTATAAAACCCTGACAGGACACTCACCACTTGTACTGTAATTGTCCTCCTGTTTCTGCACCTCTGATATACGTTCTGTACATTCCCAGGACCTAGAAAATGACAGCAGCTACCAAATAGTGAGCACGACCTGCTTGGTGTCTGGCGCTTGAGATACGTTATCCATGACCCCTCCGCAGCCTGGACAGCGCGGCACTGGACCGTTTTTGGTTCACTAGCCCTTTGAGAAGCTGGCGAAAGCAATGTGTCCTCCGTCTAGAAAAATCATTTCACGACACTTTTGCATTTAATCTCAGAGGGTTTGAAGGCCTACAAAAGCACACACATGGACGATGTTCCTAGATTCCAGGTTAAGAATACTTGCTTCAAAGAGAGATATTATTTCCATTTTGAAGATAAGGAAACCAGGTCAGGAGGAGGTTAATTAACTTGCGAGTAGGATGGTAGATGGTGGAACCAGTTTGACCCTAAGTCTTCTTGACTCTAGACTCTTGGTTTTTTCCCATTGTCCAAAAGTGTAGATGCTCTGTAAATGACTGAGGGGGCTGTATGGAAAGCTAAAAAGGGAACTTTATAGAGTATGTGTCCCAAAATATGATAAAACATCCATATGATATCAGATTAGACAAGGAGAAAGATTTTTCTCAAGTATTCAGATTTAACTGCCAAAATCTTTTGTGTTGCTTGCAACTTTTTCCAAGTGACAATCTCCCCCCTCCTGCCACCCCATGATACCAGTTCCAACAATTTTTGCTTCTGATGCCATTTCTGTTTGGCTGCACACATTTCTTACTCTCGTGTTGAATTATGTTTTCTCTGGATGCCAAGGCAGATGGATGGCACTTTTGTTATGATTCTGTTATAAATAGCATCTGTTAAAAACTGGACATTAATATTTATCTGGCAAATAAACAAATGTAGCAGGGAAATAGCCCTCTAATTGTGGTTGCCTGTGGCTAAGAAGTGTATTTGATGGGTCTGTGACTTGGTGCTTGTGTGGGGACATTGGTTTTATAAGCCTTCTTAATCTCTACCTCACCAAGTTCTGAAGTAATTTTTTGGTTAAGGTTCTATTTTGAAGTAAGCTCTACACCCAACGTGGCACTCGAACCCACAACCTTGAGATCGGGAGGCACACACTCCACCCACAGAGCTAGCCAGACGCCCCTGAAGTCATTAATGAATGTCTCAGAGTTCTCTTTATTTGGAGAGCCTAAACTGTGGGTGGCATGAAGCCAGAGATGACCTACACGTCAGAGTGTTGTGCTAATGCTCAGGGCACTACTTAGCTTCCAGAATCAAGGGTAAGATTAGCCCAGCCTCCTTGCCCTCACCGTACTAGGTGTTGTCCGCTGTGGACCATCGAAAACAAAGCTCAGTGTGTTGAGTGTGAAGCGGTGAGATCAGCCCATCTCTCCACCAGAGAGGCTCACCAACCGGCAGGGGCCACAGATAAACAGCCAACAGAAAGTTCTCGAAGCAGAGAATCAGAGTGCACAGGGTAGTAGGGCTAGAGCAATGGCCTGGCAGGTGCTCATACTTTTACTTCAAACTTTGTGTCCCACCTGGCCCCAGAGCAAAGGAATGGAATTACAGTGCCTTGAACCTTTTTGTCCTTTTCTTTTTTTAAAGATTTTATTTATTTGGGCGCCTGAGTGGCTCAGTGGGTTAAAGCCTCTGCTTTCGGCTCAGGTCATGATCTCAGCGTCCTGGGATCGAGGCCCGCATCGGGCTCTCTGCTCAGCAGGGAGCCTGCTTCCTCCTCTCTCTCTGCCTGCCTCTCTGCCTCCTTGTGATCTCTCTCTGTGTGTCAAATAAATAAATAAAATCTTTAAAAAAAAAA